>JAAGEH010002531.1:7426000-7634736 GCA_011751065.1 Lasiurus cinereus
AAGGAAGGAAGGAAGGAAGGAAGGAAGGAAGGAAGGAAGGAAGGAAGAAAGAAAGAAAGAAAGAAAGAAAGAAGAAAAATAAGAAGAGAAGAAGGAACACAGGGGTAAAGGATACAAATGGCAACAAATAAGTACCTATCAATAATAACTTTAAATGTAATGGATTAAATGCCCCAATCAAAAGACACATGGTAAGAGAATAGATAAGAAAAAATAACCTGTATGTTTGTTGTCTATAAGAAACTGACATCAGCAAATAAAATGCAGAGACTGAGGGTGAAGGGATAGAAAAAAGTTTTTAAGGCAAATGAAATGAAAAAAAAAATCTGGGGTATCAATACTTATATCTGACAAATGAGATCTCAAGTGAAGGATATAACAAGAGATAAGTAAGGCCACATCATAATAATAAAGTGAGCAATCCAACAAGAAGTAATAACTCCAGTAAACATCTACACACCCAATACAGGAGCACCAAAATAAATAAAAAACTCTTGGAGGATATTAAGGGAGAGATTGCAAGCAATACAATCATAGTAGGAGACTTTAATACCCCACTATCACCATTGGACAAATCCTCTAAACAAAAAATTAGCAAAGAAACATCAATCCTAAATGACTCACTAGACCAAAAGGAATTAATTGACATGATCAGACATTTCATTCCAAAACCACAGAATATACATTCTTCTCAAGAGCATATGGGTCATTTTCAAAAATAGACCATATTTGGGTCACAGGCAAAATCTCTTCAAATTCAAGAAGATAGAAATCATATCCAGCATCTTCTCAGATCACAGGGGCATAAAACTGGAAGTCAACTACAATAAAAACAATCCAAAGAAATCAAACATATGGAGCCTAAACATCATGCTATTAAACAATGACAGGGTAACCAGAGAGCTCAAGGAAGAAATAAAAAAACAACAATATCATGGTAACAAATGACAATGAAAACACTATAATTCAAAATGTATGGGACACAGTGAAAGCAGTCTTTTTTTTTAATATATTTTATTGATTTTTATACAGAGAGAAAGAGAGGAATAAAGAGTTAGAAACATCGATCAGCCGCCTCCTGCACATCTCCTACTGGGAATGTTCCCGCAACCAAAGTACATGCCCTTGACCGGAATCGAACCTGGGACCCTTCAGTCCACATGCCTACGCTCTATCTACTGAGCCAAACCAGTTTCAGTAGAAAGCAGTCTTGAGAGGTAAGTTCATAGCTCTACAAGCCTACGGAAAAAAAAACCCACAAAAACAAAAGCAAAAAAACAAGTAACAATAGCAATAACCCTACAACTCAAAGAGTTAGAAAGAGAGCAACAAGAAAAGCCCAAAGTAAGCAGAAGAAAGGAAATAATAAAGATCAGAGTGGAGATAAATGACATTGAGACAAAAAAAAATACAAAAGATCAACGAAACTAAGAGCTGGTTCTTTGAAAAGATAAACAAGATTGATGAACCTCTAGCCAGGATCACCAAGAAGCAAAGAAAGAGGATCCAAATAAACAAAATCAGAAATGAAAGAGTTGAAATAACAACAGACACCACCAAAATACAAACGATTGTTAAAAAAAATACTATGAACTCTATTACAACATACTAGACAACCTGGAGAAAATGGACATATTCCTAGAAATATATAACTTTCCAAAACTCAATCAGGAAGAATCTAAACATCTCAATAGGCCAATAACTATGGAAAAAATTGAAGCAGTCATCAAAAAGCTTCCAGCAAACAAAAGCCTAGGGCCAGATGGTTTCACATGGGGAGTTTTGCCAAACATTCAAGGAAGAATTAAAACCAATCCTTCTCAGACTATTCCAAAAAATTCAAGAAGAAGGAACACTTCTAAGCTCCTTCTATGAAGCCCACTTTACCCTAATATCAAAACTAGATAAAGACAACACAAAGAAAGGGAATTAAAGACCAATATTTCTCATGAACATAGATGCCAAAATCCTCAACAAAATTCTAGCAAATTGAATCCAGCAGTACATCAGAAAGATAATACAGCATGACTAAATAGGATTATCCCAGGGATGCAAGGATGGTACAATATCCACAAATCAATAAACATGATATATCACATAAATTGAGAGATAAAAATCACAGTCATATCAATTGATGCAGAAAAAGCATTTGACAAAATCCAATACCCTTTCTTGATAAAAATTCTCAACAAGGTCGAAATAGCTGGATCATACCTCAACATAATAAAAGCTATATATGATAAACCCTCAGCTAACATCATACTCAATGGGTAAAACTAAAACCATTTCCTCTAAGAACAAGAACAAGACAGGGGTGCCCACTCTCACCACTCCTATTTGACATAATATTAGCCATTGTAATTAGACAAGAAGGAGAAATAAAAGGTATCCAAATTGAAAAAGAAGTAAAGCTTTCAAGATATGCAGATGGCATGTTATTGTAAATAAAAACCCCAAAAGACTCCATCAAAAACTAATATCAATGCAGGCAACATGATATTATATATAAAAAACATGAAAGCCTCCATCAAAATACTAATAGACTTAATAAATGAATTTGGCAGTGTAGCAGGATACAAAATTAATGCCAAGAAACCTGTGGCATTTCTATACATCAATAGTGAACTTACAGAAAGAGAGGCTAAAACAGCAATCCCATTTTTCCATTGCCCCAAAAAATGTAAGATACCTAGGAATAAACTAAGAAGGTAAAAGGCCTATACACAAAAAACTACAGGACACTGAAAAAAGAAATAGAGGAAGATGTAAACAGATGGAAGAACATACCATGCTCATGGATTGGGATAATCAACATCATTAAAATGTCTATATTATCCAAAGCAATCTATAGATTTAATGCACTTCCCATTAAAATACCAATGGCTTATTTATAGACCTAGAAAGAACTCTCCAAAGATTCATCTGGAACAAAAAAAGACCACAAATAGCCACAGCAATCCTGAGAAAGAAGAATAAAGTGGGTGGGATCTCAATACCAGATTTCAAGCTGTATTACAAAGCCACTGTTCTCAGAACTGCCTGGTACTGATATATAGACCAATGGAATAGAATAGAGCATCCAGATATTGACCCAAACCACTATGTTCAAATAATATTTGAAAAAGGAAGCATGGACATACAATGGAGTCAAGATGGTCTCTTCAAAAATGTTATTGGGAAAATTGTACAGATACATGCAAAAAAAAAATGAAATGAGACCACTAACTTACATCATACACAAAAATAAACTCCAAATGGATACAGAACTTAAACATAAGATGGGAAACCATAAAAATACTAGAGGAATTCACAGGCAGCAAAATCTCAGATACATGCCGAAGAAACTTCTTCACTGATACTGCTCCAAGGACAATGGAAGCTAAAGAGAAAATAAACAAATGGGACTACATCAAAATAAAAAGCTTTTTCACAGCAAAAGAAACCATCAACAAAACAACCAGAAATCCCTTTGTATGGGAGACCATATTGGCAAATGTTATCACTGATAAAGTTTTAATTTCCAACATCTACAGCCAATTTATACAACTTAATAAAAAGAAGATAAATGATCCAATAAAAAATGCGCAATAGACATAAATAGAATATTTTCGAAAGAAAACAGAAGGCCAAGAGACACATGAAAATATGCTCAAAGTCACTAATCATCCACAAGATGCAAATCAAAACAAAAATGTGATACCATCTTACGCCTATTGGGATGGCTATCATCAACAAATCACTGAACAATAAGTGTTGGGGAGGATGAGGAGAAAAAGGAACCCTTGTGCGCTTCTGGTGGAATGCAAACTGGTGCAGCCACTGTGGAGAATAGTATGGAGTTTTTTCAAAAAACTAAAAATGGAACTTTCATTTGACCCAATAATCCCACTCCTAGGAATATACCCTAAGAAACTAGAAACACCAATCAGAAAGGATATATGCACCCCTATGTTCAAAGCAGCATTATTTATAATAGCTAATATTTGGAAATAGCCTAAGTGCCCGTCAGCAGATGACGGATCAGAAAACTATGGTACATCTACACAATCGAATACTACACTGCATAAAAAATAAGGGATTCTTACCATTTGCAGCAACCTGGATGGAACTGGAGAGCATTATGCTAAGTGAAATAAGCCAGTCAATGAAGGAGAAACACCACATGATCTCACTCATTTGTGGATAATAAAGAACATCATCAACTGATGAACAAAAAGATAGATACAGAGGCAGTAAAGCATCAAACAGACTGTCAAATTACAGTGGGAAGGTAAGGGAGAGGTGGGGTAGATAAGAGATCAATCAAAGGACTTGTATGCATGCATATAAGCATAATCAATGGACACAAGATACTGGGGGTTGAGGGCATGTATGGGAGTGGGGTGGTGGCGCAATGGGAAGATATGTACGCATATAATACATTAATAAAGAATGTAAAATAAAATGAAAAGTATGGCAACTGGTGCACGCACATCCTGAATTGCTAGAGGGATGTCCAACTGGCAGTTTAGGCCCAACTTCCTCCAAGGGGAACCCGGATTGCAAGAGGACACAAACCAGGCTGAAGGACCCCATCCTTCTGTGTACTAGGGACCTCTAGTTTAAATATAATATTAGATGAATGAATTGTTGTCCTGCTCTCTGTATTTAAGGAATAAATTCTATAAGCAGTAGCAGTAGCCAATAATACCATACTGCATAGGTCTACAACAAGATGTACCATGTTGACTTTTTTGGACGCACCAGTGGAAAATGTGCCAAGCTGAGAAGAAAAATATAAAGTAAAGAAAACCAACAGGAACCTTATATGTCAATGTTACAGGGTATCTGTTGGAAGTCAGAAATTTGATTTTTATTTCCTTCTCTGCCAGTTACTGGGGATGTTCTTGGTTAAGTAATTAGCTCCTCAAGATTTATTTTTCTCATTTGCAAGTATGATAATACTCAGTGTATAGGATTATTTTGTGATTAAAGTAATAATATCATCACTACCTTGCACTGTCTAGCATTTTAGTCCTGACCAAATATTGATTATAATTATTATGAATATTTTGAAGTGAAGTAGCAAAAATAGTTTTCTTAGTTACTTTAAAATGAACATTTAAGAAGCCATCTTTCATTTTATTCCTTGTTAAGTGAAATTTTTTTCATTAGCTTCTTTTAAATCTGCACTTATTTTGCATTGTCTCACTAATATAAGATGAAATCAACCATCACTGATTGCATTATGATTAACTGCTAGTCTGTCATTTTTAAATAGTGAAGAATGTCATGGCAATGATATTACTTAATTAGTTAAACATTTATCATTTGTAAATTATAAAAATATTGTATTTCAAAGAATTTAAATTTATCTAACCCAAAAGAAGTTAGTTCTTGTGTTCATGGATGTGGGCTGTTTCAAACTGTATTAAGTAGGGGGTTATCAAGTCAGGGAGAATTATCACTTTCCTAAGGTAGACCAAGTAGTTCTATGAAAAGGCCATCAATATCTATAGTCTGAATTACTTGGTACTTGGTAAAGTAAAAGAGAGGTTAAAGACCCATATGAAAATAGGGAAATCTCACCAATGTTAAAATAGCTAAATTATGCTTCAAGTCTTCATTCTGTTCCCCTCTACACTTTTATTCCAATAAGTAATAGAATGCTTTAAATATAATTTCATCACTTTATTGTTAGAAAGTTCTGCCTCATATTAGTCTAGAAACTACTTTCATGAATCATCCTAGATTACTTTATGCTTAAACAATAACATAATATAAAAAATTCAAATGAAATCAGTACTCATAAAATAGTAGAAAGCTTTATTGGAAAGTGTTTAAATTATACCTAAATTAAGTCACCTTGGGATAAATATACTGCAATAAAAGATACATTTTAATGAGTGAAGGAATGCAATTAACGTTATATCTAAAAACTAAAGCACAGACTAAATCTTTATGGAAATTGAAAGGTAATCTGGAGGTTTTGTGCATAACTTCCTATAGTCCTTTCCATGAATCATACATCTGATCCCATTTTATACAAGAGCTCAGGTATCTGTTTAATCAGCCTGTAGGGTTTTGATTTGTGCATTAAAGGATTAAGATTTTGTCAAGTTAGATAACTACTTAAGAGTGCATTAGACTAATTCCATGAATTTATTCTTCAATGACTGTGTTCAGCTTCTTTGCCTTCATTTTGTAGAGACTGAAACCATTTCACTTTTCCATCACAAAATGGAAATACTTAAATGAATATGCATTCCTCACTGTAACTTCATCTTCATATGATATAAATATATATTCTTCTGAAGCTTTTGACTAGAATGAATTCAGAAATTTTGGTATAGCACTAGCATTTAATAAGGGTTTATTGAAGAATTTAATCTTAAATGGAGATGCAACTGATCTAGAATTTATTAAGATACTACAACAAAGTTGGAAGACAAATGCAATGACCTCAGAAGTTATTTGTAACTCATAGACTTTAATTTATAAAAATTAGTCAAAACTGGTTTGGCTCAGTGCATAGAGGATTGGCCTGCGGAATGGAGGGTCCCAGGTTTGATTCTGGTCGAGGGCGTGTGCCTTGGTGCAGGGGGCAGCTGATTGATATTTCTAACTCTATCCCTCTCCCTTCATCTCTGTAAAAAAAATCAATAAAATATATTTTAAAAATTACATGTGATGTTATTTTTATATATATTGTAAGAAGTGACATGAGAGATTAACCAGGGAACTTATATGCATACTAGAGGCCTGGTGCATGAATTTGTGCATGGGTAGGCTCTGGTTAGCCCACCTCAATGGGGCCCCATCAGGCTGGGCTGGCAGGGAGGAGGGGCTGTGGGCAGTTGGCTGGCTGGCCCACCTCCAATTGGGGTGTTGGGAGCTTATCAGGGGCCAGGCTGGCCAGGGCAGGGTGAATCTGATCAGGGCCTATATCAGGCTGGTTGTCTGCCCACAGTATGCATCATAACCACTGGTCATTCTAGTTATTCTGGTTGTTCCACCATTCCAGTTGCTGGGCTTTTATATAGAGAGACTAGAGGCCCAGGGCACGAAATTCTTGCACAAAGGGGGGTGGGGGTTCCCTCAGCCCAGCCTGCACCCACTTCAATTGGGGACCCCTCAGGGGATGTCTGACTGCCTGTTTAGGCCCGATCTCATTAAAGCAGTGGTCAAATACCCCTCTCACAATCTGAAATCACTGGCTCTTAACCACTCACCTGCCTGCCTGCCTGATCACCTCTAACTGCCTCTGCCAGCCTCATTATCCCTAACTGCCCTCCCTTGCTGGCCTGATCTTGCCCCCAACTGCCTTCCCCTGTTGTCCTGATCTTGCCCCCCCACCGCCCTCAATAGTATGGTGAAGGCCTGGGAGGATAAATGTGGGGTGAGAGGGTCAATGAAAAAAAAATAAAAGGGGTACATCTAAATATTTTCAAAAGAGATAATTTTTTTGAAAAAGATGTAGAAAGATTTTACCTATCAGGACAATGAGGGCTGCTTGCACCGCTGATTTTATTTGTTGTAGCAACATGTTCACTCACTTCTGACTTAAAATTTCTAAACTAAACTGCCACTTTTTTGTTTGTAATGATTTAATTATATTCACACAAATTTACTTATTTAGGGATCATTAAAAACATATTTTTGGGAAGAGAATTGCATGTTTAGAAGGTCTTAACTATTAATTTGGTATTTATTGTTTTTCTAATGAAACCCTATAGACCATTTGTATCAATATGCATAATAACCACTATTAAATTATACCAATTCTTCTTACAATAAAGAAACTGGGGCTAAAAGACAATAAAGCCATAAAAACTGATGCCTTGTTTTACTTACAGTTAAAAAGATGTTAAAAGATCCAAATTTCAACCTTTAAACCACATTCAATAGCTAGGTGGGCCCCCTCGTTTTCTTTGGGAAACAACTTCCAATAAACTCCTGCTACAATTACACATCACCTGAAAATAACAAATGACAGGTCTTTACTTTTTGTTGCTGGTACTGCTCCTTGCTAAGGTCTTCCTATTGCTCATCAGTCTCTATCTTTAGTCCCTCATAGTGCTAGTGGATTTAAATTCTATTACTTTTAGCATAAAAGACCATTTTTATTTCTCTACTCAAATCCTCATATTTAACAAGTCTTTCCTCACTTTTTCCTTCCCTAAGAGCATCATGCTTAAGCTTTCTTAAGAAAATTATTTCACATCAATAATACATAACTAGATTAGTTAAGATTGTAAGTTGAACATTATATGATGGATAAGGATGCTTATCATCACTATTAAAATCTTAATGTAGTAGATATTTTTTTCAGATTTATCCTATATAATAAAAGGCTAATATGCAAATTGACTGAATGGCAGAATGACTGGTCTCCATGATACACACTGACCACCAGGGAGCAGACACTCACTACAGGAGCTGTCCCCCTGGTGATCAGCACGCTCCCACAGGGGGAGTGTCACTCAGTTAGAAGCCGGGCTCACAGCTGGCATGGTGAGAGCTTCACAGCAGCAGTGGTGGGAGCTTCTCCAGCCTCTGCAGCAGAGCTAAGGATCCCTTGGGAGATGTCTGTCTGCTGGCTTAGGTCCGCTCCCCTCTCTGGCAAGTGGACATCCCCCAAGGGGTCCTGGAGTGCAAGCGGGTGTCGGCTGGGTTGAAGGACTCCCCTGCCCCCAACCAGTGCATGAATTTCAAGTTGTATTATAATTGACAAAACTGCAACATATATAAAGGATTCCTACAATTGAGTTAATTAACACATTGCATCATGTTTTTTTTAGAACATTTACGTTCTATTCTCAGCAAATTACAATTATCTAATACCATATTTTCAACTACATTCACCATGTTATACACTAAACGCTCAGACATCATCTTTTATAACTGAAAGTTTGTACCTTATTACTTCTCTCTCTCTCTCTCTCTCTCTCTCTCTTTCTCTCTAATCAATCAATAAGTAAAACATTTTTAAAGAATTAATGGAATTTAGATAAGGGATTGCATTGAAACTGTAGATCATTTTGAGTAACATGGACATTTAACAACCTCTCCTCATTTCCCCACAACTCATTCCTGACAACCTCCATTCCACTTTCTGATCTTGAGCACAACTTTTTTAAGATCTCACATATAAGTGACATTACACAGTATTTATCTTTCTCTGTCTATATGTCTCACTTATCATAATGTCCTTAAAAGTTCGTTCATGTTGTCAAAAATGGAAGGATTTTCCTTGTGTGTGTGTGTGTGTGTGTGTGTGTGTGTGTGTGTGTGTGTTTTCTTTATGCAGTCATTTAGGTTGTTTCCATATCTTGATATTGTAAATAATAATAAGAGTAGCAATAGTAGTAATAATAATCATAATAATCATAATAATAATTTAGTAGTTCTATTTTTAATTTCTTGAGGAATTTTTCTGCTGCTTTCTACAGTGACTGCAACAATTACCTTCCCACTAAAAGTGCTCTAATGTTTCCTTTTGTCCACATACTCACCAGGATTTGTTCTCTATTGTCATTTTGATAATAGCTATCCTAGCAAGTGTAATATGATATCCCATCTTGGTTTTGATTTGCATTTTCCCAATGATCAGTGATGTTGAGCACCTTTTCATGTACTTGTTGGTGATTTGTATGTCCTTTGGGGAAAACATCTATGTAGGTCCTCAGCCCATTTTCAATTTGTATTTTTGCTATTGAGTAGTATGAGTTCCTTGTATATTATACATACTAAATTCATATCAAATATAGCAAAATATTTTCTCCTACTCTATAAGTCAGTGGTCGGCAAACTCATTAGTCAACAGAACCAAATATCAACAGTACAATGATTTACATTTCTTTTGACAGCCAATTTTTTTAAACATAAACTTCTTTTAATGCCACTTCTTCAAAATAGACTTGCCCAGGCCATGGTATTTTGTGGAAGAACCACAATCAAGGGACCAAAGAGCCACATGTGGCTATAGGTTACCTTTTCATTTTGTTGATTGTTTCTTTTGCTATGCAAAAGCTTTTACATTTGGATAGTCCAATTGTTAATTTTTGCTTTTGTTGCTTGAGCCTTTGGTATCATATCTAAAATATCATTGGCAAGACTCATGTCAAATAACTTTATGGTTTCTTTCCCTGGGAATTTTATGGTTATAGATCTTACATTTAAGACCTTACTAATATGAGTTAATTATTGTGAATGGTATAATACAAGGATCAAATTTCATTATTTTGCATGTGACTATTCAGTTTTCTGAATATTTATTGAAGAAACCATTCTTTCCACCATTGAATTTTCTTAGCTCTCTTGTGAAATATTAGTTGACAGTGTATACATGGGTTTATTTCTAGGCTTTCAATTATATTCTATTACTCTATGTGTCTGTGTTTATGCCAGTATAGTATTGTTTTGATCACTATAGCTTTGTAATATAGTTTGAAATCTGGTAAGTAAATTACATTTAGAAAATTTTCACTTTAGAAAATTAATTTCCATTTGTAATGCTAACAGCAAGACACCCATGAAAAACACACATGGTGTCAAAATAAGCCAAAGGAAAAGGGGGTAGGCAAAAATAAAAAGGACCCCAAGTCAATTTTATAGAAAAGATTCCTTTATTAACTCTTGGTCAAGAATATGTTTATATACTTTCAGAAAACAACTCCAAGACCAAGTGGACTCCTGAGAGAGGAACTTACAGGTCTGCGCCAACCACGAAGGCAAGAGGAGAAACAGTCCAGAGATGGAAGATGCTGAGGACGCCTTGCCATGTGAGCAGTTAGCAACTGAGAGTTGCTACAGGATGCCTAGGACCAAACCAGAGAGGATCGGACCGGCATTGCCACCACTTGTCCACTATCCAGATACCATTGATGACATGTACACATAAGAAACTGTTTGACATTGAAACTGGGACTCAAAGCTATCGGATATTGAAATTGGGACTCAATCATTTTTCTGTTGCTCTGGTGGGTTTATTTCTAGCCTATAGAGGCAAGATGTTTTTAAAGACAAGAATCAGGGTGTGGGTGGGGGGCGAGGGGAAGCAGATGCAGAGGCAAAGAAGCAATGAACAGATTGCCATGCTACAGTGGGAAGGCAGGGGAAGTTGGGGAGGAGGGGCCTATAGGAGATCAACCGAAGGACTTGTATGCATGTGTGTGTAGGCATGGCCAATTTTGGGGAGGGAGGAAACGGATGAGGGCATGTACTGGGGGTTGGGGAGGGCTATAGGGGGAAAATATATAAATAGATAGATAGATAAATAGATAGATAGATAGATAGATAGATAGATAGATAGATAGATAAAGGTATGATGCCTCCAGTTTTGTGCTCTCTAGTTTCTTTTGGCTAATTAAGGTGTTTTTGTGTGTGTGTGTGGTTACATGCAATTTTATGAATTCCTCTGATTAATGAACATGGGATATCATTCCACTGGTTTTCTTCAATTTCATTCACCAAAGTCTAGTTATGTTCAGTGTATATATTTTCCCCTCATTTTTCCAATTTTATTTCTAAATATCTTATTTTTTGAAACTATTATAAACAGAATCATTTCCATTATTTTTTACAGATTAATTTTTATAGATTTTTTTGTGAGTGTACAGAAATGCACCTAATTTTCTGCATTCATTTATTAGTGCTAAATGACTTCTGCAGAATCTTTATATAAGATCATAAATTATCTATAATTTATAATTTATGATCTTATATAAAGATTCTGCAGAAGCCATTTAGCACTAATTAATGCAAAGAGTGACAATACTTCTGCTTTCGAATTTCAATGTCCTTTCTTTCTTTTTCTTCCTTCCTTTCTTCCTTCTTTCTTTCTCTTTCTTTCTTTCTTTCTTTCTTTCTTTCTTTCTTTCTTTCTTTCTTTTTCTTTCTTTCTTTCTTTCTTTTGCCTATTGCTCATGTTAAATTGTAGTGATGAGAGTGGGCATCCTTGTTTTGTTTCTAATCATGCAAAAAAGTTGTCACCCTTTCACCATTGAGTATAATGTTAACTGCATGCCTCTCATATAGAGACTTTAGTATGTTGAGGTATGTCATTCTACAGTCAATTTCTTTTTTTCTTTCTTATTGAATGTATTAAGGGTAGAACTCCAGTATTTTGAAAAATGAAAATTACCATTAAGCAGAAAGCTGAATAAGACCTGCATATCTTTAATATCTTTTTAAACAATTAGAGTAAGAAATAAGTGGGACCTTTTTTTCCTCACTCTTCAGACAACATGCTGAGAGAGAAAGAGAGAGGGGAGGGGAAAGCAGAGACAGAAAGGAGAAGGAGAAACATTGATGTGAGAAAGAACCAATGATCTGTTGCCTTCTATACATAATCAGACTGGGACCAAGAATCGAACTGACAACCCTTTAGTGCACAGGACCATGCTCAACTAACTAAGCCACTTCAGCCAGGCAAGAGGGACTTCTTGAAGACCTCTTGTTGCCAGATTTTTATCTCTCAGCATTCCAAACCTCTGTCTTGTTATATAAAAATCAATTAATTAATTAGAAACTAAGAGAGTGAAGGGACTCATCTCAATTTAGGAAGGAGTTCTAATAATATAATTATATTTTTTATTACTGAATAGTTTATCTAAATAATTGATTTAATTACTTATCTTCCCTTAGGGACAAAATATGTAATTGAAGGTTGGTAAATGGTATTAGGAAAAAGGAAATTGAGGTTATGGGGGAATGTATTACCTGTGAAATTCTGATATTTGGTCTATCTTAAATGAGAGATTATTTTTCAAGAATATATAGTCTAAATGGATTTTCTTGAAAGGTGGCTTTCTATAAGTGGTGATTCAGAGGTTCACTTTTCTTTCATATACAGGTTCCTCTGACTTCGAGGTATTGCTTCCAATATTGCCAAAGGAAAGGAAAGACATGGGAGTCCACTTGTAAGAGCCTGGCCCAGAAAGTAAAGCAAGTCACGCTGTTCACATTCCATTGGCTGGAAATCAGTGATATAGACACATCTAACTGCAAAGGAGGCTGAGCTATATAATGTAGATGAAATAGGCTATTTGTTGATAGCGCTCTTTGCTGCAAGTTTGAGGCACCACAACATAAATCTATGGCCCTAAAGCAGGGAGGTTCCAGCTTGAAAGCTTTGGGTGCTATTAAGGATGAAGGAAGGATACCAATATGGGCTGAAAGATGAAGTGGAAAAGCAAAACTTCAACAGCTGACCATAGACAAACGCTTATTGTGTTTGTATTGGACCTCGGAAGTCTGAGTCTGATTATAAACACATGTGGAAATTATTTCTTTCCATTCCTGGCATGGTGTACCTATCAAGGCATGACAGAACACATCCTATGTGTAAAAATGGGTTTCCACAAACTCTAAAATCCTCCTGAAGTAGGTTTTTACTTCTTTATGTAAGTTTGAAAAATTGCTGTGATGAAGTTAGGTAGATAAGTTTTATGGAACGTTGATAAAAGTGTTGTTTTCAGATTAATCTTGTACATAATAATTTGGAGGTTTCCAGAAGAAAAGTCATATGGAGATTTAAAAACAGGAGATCATATTTAGAAAAACTAGAAATGCTCTACTAGAAAGGGTTAGAGTGGTTTTAGAGTAAAGAAATAAATACACAAAGAAAACTTAAGGAAAACAAAGGAAAGAATAACTTCTCCTCTTTGATTTTCATGTGGTAGATTTTTAAAAAATCAGTACTCTGCTGAAAAGATATATCCAGTATTGTAAAAAAAAATATTGTCAATGTTTTAGGGGGTTGTTTCCTAGAGAACTTTTATTTTTCTGTGGTATAACTAATCTTTCTTATTACTCAGAAATCTAAATTGGTTGGATGATTTTTTAATATTATTACCATAAATACTCCAAAGGATACTTTTATTCTCATGATAAATTTTGATTAGAGACAGAAAATCAAAAGAAAAAAATGAAGAGCAGCTAATAATAATTAACAACATAATTTGAAAGAGGGCAATATTATTTGACATAGAGGAAGATGCTTCATAATTTAAAAGTCCAACCACTGAGCTGATAGAAATTAAATTTTTATGCAGCTACTTCTCTCTTATGTATTAAAAATCATGAATACTAATAAGAATATTCAATTCTTTATTTAAAACGCTATGAAATGGAAGTTCAGATTACTAATTATATCTAAACTTTAAATGGCCTTTGTAACTTATAAAGACAAATTTATTATGTTTTTACTTTAAAATAAAATGGTTAAATTTAATGAAGATATAACTTATAAATATTTTGCTATAAAGGGTTTGAAACTGTTAGAACAAGTTTGTGAAATATACCGGCATTTATAAAGCCAAACACAGGCAAAACATTACTTCAGAAATGGGGCATGGACAACCACCAGGTCAAAGGGGAAATAAAATCTTGCATATATAGGGCCTGAGATAAAACAGGAATATATAAGTCTATCTTGATGGAAGACAGGAAGGGAACATAACCCATAGTACCTTGGTTCAAATGAGAACATTTGGAGTTATGTATTTTGGAAGTTCTGGCTGAGAGCTTATAAAGGGTTTTATTTCAGTGCTTGTGTGACTATCTGGAAACCAACATCTGGGACCCTCAGTGTAAAATGTAGAAAGCAGTGGCCAACAGGAATCTGTGGTATCATTTAGGAAAAGTCAACATCGCCTGATCCCTTTCCTCAGTGTTCCTGATTTCCTATTACTCACAAGATTCCAAGGAAAAATGACCTGACTTATCTCTCTTTACAAGGAAAGTGTAAGAAGTTGGGAAAGCAGGAAAGCTTCCACTGGTGCCCAAGTAAACATCCTGGAATGGGCTTGTTTCTATAGCTACAGCCTGTCATTCCAAAATCATCTTCCACCATTGGTGAGGATACCCCCTCTAAGGGTACTCCAACAACTGCATCTGGCCCCTAAGAAGCCAACAGAGATAAGTTGAAGGGATATATCTGAATGTCCAGGGGATAATAAAAGAAAGATCAAGTAGGACACAAAGTAGAGATTTTGCACAATCCAGGCAATAACTTTAATTTTTAAGTGAGGGAAGGAGAGATAGGGTGTATTTAAGGAAATTCAAGTATACTGCTAGCAGAAAGAAAAATAAAACTTTTCTGGATCTTAAAATAGGATGGGTTCCCAAATAATTCAGTAAGCTAAAAGAGCAGCATAATAACTTCCTGGATAACTTAGATCAGTGGTCGGCAAACTGCAACTCTCGAGCTACATGCGGATCTTTGGTACCTTGAGTGTGGCTCTTCCACAGAACACCACGGCCTAGGCAAGTCTATTTTGAAGAAGTGGCATTAGAAGAAGTGTAAGTTTAAAAAATTTGGCTCTCAAAAGAAATTTCAATTGTTGTACTGTTGATATTTGGCTCTGTTGACTAATGAGTTTGCCTACTACTGACCTAGATTATCAACCAAAAAAAAAAAATAACACTTTATTGCAAGGAAAAAAATATTGATATAGTAAACAGAAGGAAAAGCTAAATGGTTGAAAGAATGAATTCAGGAGATCTAGCTCATAAATAATAACAGATTTGGAAGCTAAAGGAGAGTCAATATTGTATGCAAAAGTACACAGATTTCCAAATTAACAAGAAAAAAATTTTAGTGCATAACAATAAAATCAATAAAACAAAAGAAGTTAACAAAAAACTATAATGCAAGATAAATCGCAAACTCACAGTAAGGAAAGAAAAATAAAGTATTACCCTGAAAGCAAATTGTTTGAATTCTTCAATTAAAACTGAGATCATCAGGTTACATTTATAAAAATACATAGCTATTTTTGTTTAAAATAAGTATTTAAAAAAGGGATAAAGTAAAAATGCAAATAGAAAATAGCATCAAACAAGTTAGAACTTAAGGTTCAGAGAACTGAAGATGAAACTGGAGAATATTTAATAATAAAATTCCTAATTAGGAAAAATGATAACACATTCATTTAAACTCAGTGTGCCAGATAAATACATGAAACAAAGGTTGGGCAAAAAATACAAAAAAAATTTTAAAACCTTGATTGAAATTAAAGTGGGAAACTAAAATATTTTTCTTCCTATGCTGGACATACCTGGTAGACAAAAATCAATAAGGATTGTTATGACCCCAAATTCAAATATTGAAATCCAAATGCCCAATGTAGTAGAATCAGGAGATGAAAACTTTGGGGAGAGATTAGGCCATGAGAACACAGCTATCATAGATGAGATTAATGCCCTTATCAAAGAGGCCAAGAGAGCTCCCTTACCTCCTTTAATCTTGAAAGGACACATGGATAAGTTGGCAGTATGCAACCTGGAAGAGAACCCTCACTAGACCATGCTGGATCTGTGATGCCAGACGTCCCCTTCCTAGAATTGTGAGGAATACATTTCTATTGTTTATAAGCTTCCTAGTCTATGGTACTTTGTTACAAAAACTGGAACAGACTAAGAGAAGGGTATGTAGGAACTGAATTTTAAAAGCCAATAACTTTGAAGACACAAATATAAAACCTTACATTTTAGTGGCTAACCTATTAAAATGTAAGCAAGCTTCATTTAAACAGCAATTACTATTTTGATTTAACTGAAATCATTCAATGATTTTCAATAATGTGAGCAAATGCTTGTCTAATAAAACAGGTATATGTAAATAATAAGTTGAATTTTATATTCATTGTTCAATTGACTTTGAATTGCTCTTATGTTTACTTACTCAAAAATGTCTAGTTGGCTGATTTGAAAGCTTCTAATCTTTGGGATTTGTTACATAAGTATTTCACTATGTGTGCCCTCCCCACATAAAAACCTTATAGCCCTCAAATGGAACAAATATATGTTTTTAATTTATGATCATGAAACACAAAAATGAAATTATTTGGTCACATAGAAACTATATGAATTTAAAAGCAAAAAATTACAGCAATGGATCTTCTGATCAGAATTCAATAAAATTAAGACTGAATAATTAAAAAGTGACAGTTCATTAGAATTTAAGAAATAGACCTGGATAATCCATGGATCAAAGAAGAAATCAACAGAAAATTGCAGAACAAGTTGAGGTTATTGAAAAGGGACTCCTCCACATTGACAACTAACCTAAAGGATACAATAAAAACTATGCTCAAAAAATGTACATTTAATTCTTTCTATCTTAAAGGAAAAAGCCTAACAATGGGGGAAAACCGCAATGAATTTTGCATGTTATAAAAATCTACAACAGAAGTGAAATTAGTAAAGATAAATGTTGATATGAACAAAAATGAATATATATAAGCAAAATTAGTAGCAAGAATAAATTTAAAAGTTGAATCTTCATAATGATGAATAAAATAATTAAACCTCTTGCTATTCCAACACAAGAAGGGGAGAGAGGGGGGATGGAGAAAGGGAGAGAGAGATACAAAATTTAAAGAAAGCATAAACAGGCTCAGGAAAGGTGAAATTAAAGTAATACTTGCAAATCTATGGCAATGAATTTCAAAAGTTAGAAGAAATAGATGATTTCCTTACAAACTTATAAATTGTCAAAATTGAAAACCCCCTAGAAATGGAAAACTTGAGCAGATTAATTAAAATTGGTAGTTCTTTGTGTTAAGTTACACAGAGCTTTTTTAAAAAATATAATTTATTGATTTTGTACAGAGAGGAAGGGAGAGGGATAGAGAATTAGAAATCAATGAGAGAGAATTATTGATCAGCTGCCTCCTGCACACCCCCTACTGGGGATGTGCTCGAAACTAAGGTACGTGCTCTTGACCAGAATCGAATCTGGGACCCTTCAGCCCACAGGCCAATGCTCTATCCACTGAGCCAAACCAGTTAAGGCTACATAGAGATTTTGATAGTAGGATGGAGCATACTACCAGAATGGCTGTGGCTTTGAGAATTTAGAGATGACCTGTACTAACAGTACATTTTGTAAATAAACAGTATTCAGTGCAACTGAAAAGGTGAAAACTACAAACCTCATGATTCTAGGTAGAGGCAATACTTATAGCTCTTTGAGAGAAATCCTCAAACTGAAGTTTATATTTAAACTGAAGCAGAGATAAGGTGCCAATTGGAATTAGGCTATAATTCTTGTACATGTATTTTTGCTTATCTGAAATGAAGGGGCTATTCAATTGTTAGCCAAAATCTAGATTGATTTATTTTAAAAGAATGTCTTTGATGTTGGTGGGAGGTAATTGTCATCATCCCACAAGGCAACAAGACTTATTAGGTAGATAAAAACATGTTAATATTTCTCTATGCTGTGCTCAGTCCTCAGCTGAATAAAGCTGTAGGACATTCATTGAAGATGATGAATACTACTATTCATTATTAAGATAGAATAATCAAGCACAGCATGCAAAATTTTAAACCTATATTACTAAACTGTTTTTCTAAGTCAAAAAACAACAACAACAAAACAACAGTATTTTCAAGTCTCTATTTTTCTCTTACTAAGAATCTAACTTCAATAGCTATTCAATGCTTCTTCCAACTCACTGAGCAGCCATTACATTTAAAGTAGTTCAACACCATAGCTGATGCAAGTATGTGGTCTTTACTACCTCTTTAATAATTCATTCTAAGCAAAGAAGACAAATTTAAAAAATACACACTGAGCAAAAATGTCAGCTCTCATATTCAGGGATATCAACATGCAACAGTCTATGTTTTGATTTTATCTGTTGTCAAATTCAATTTTGGTGTCTACTTGCTAATGCTTATCTCTACTACTTAAAAAATATATTCCATTTAACACAGTCATAAATATATTTAAGTGCTACCCAGCTTGCTATTGATATTTTTCTGCAATATCTACATTATAAAACATATACACCAAAACAACTTTTCTTTTGTTAATCCTCACCTGAGGATATTTTTTTCCCCATTGATTTTTAGAGAGAGTGAGAGGGAGGGAAAGAGACACAGAGAAAGAAACATAAATGTGAGAGAGACACATCAATTGATTGCCTCCGGCTCATGTCCCAACCAGGGCCAATGATTATACGTGGCTTTGACTGGAATTGAACCCAGGACCCTTCAATCCATGGGCCAACACTCTATCCACTGAGCCAAACCAGGTAGGGCCCAAAACTTCATTTTAAGGGGATGAGGTAAAAATAAATAAACCAATGGCACTTCACAATCTTTACTTATCCACATAGCCCACTCTGAAGACTATATTTCTTTAAAATGGTAAAAACAGTTTTTCTTCTTGATAAAAAGTTTTGAGCACACTCATTAGAAGAGTTCTTTATGTAAATATGTTCTTGATAGAAATAAGCTAAGTTGTACAGGTTTCCTAAGAAGATACCTAGTTCTACCTATTGTCTTAGCTAAATATAAACAGTAAGAGAGCCATTTAAAGCTAGTGACATTAAAAACATTAAATATATCTGTTGGGAAATATTTACTAGTTTAATTTCAGCAATCTTGTCACTTATTTCAGAATAAGAACTCTCTGAATTCTAGATAAGCATAAGGAAGGTCACAATAGACAAGAAGAAATTTTGTGTATACTAAATATATTTTCTTAGCTCTACGTCTGTTAGGTACCTGAAATAGACCTGAATTATTAGTTACATTGTAGAGTACATTCCAATGTGATACAGTCAAGTCTGAAAATCACTTCAAAACTGTCTCTTTCCAGTGACTGACATATTCTACCCAAATTTGGCGTATGTCGAAATGTCACAGGCTGTTGTGCTTTTCAGTAGGCAACGGAATATTAAAAATTGGGTTTGAGAAAGAATTTGGGCACATAGAATGACCATTGCTGGCTTCAAAACAGAGATGGCAGCAGAAGGGATCAGAGGGGAACCGATTAGAAGGTCTGCTGGTAAATGATAGTGATACTTTTCTGAACTGTCTACATTGATCATGCCTTCTTTATAAAATAAACTAGTATAAATTTTAATTTTAAAAATCTGGCCCTAAAATTACTACACTTAATTTGAATATTTTTATTTTGAAACTATTTATATTTCAAACATTGTATTTGATAAAATAATTATGTAAGTCAACTTTCATTAATATGCCACTATTACTCTACTGCAATTATTAAACTACTAGAGGCCCAGTGCATGAAATTCATGCATGGGGAGGGGTTGTCCTTCAGCCCGGCCTGAACACTCTCCAACATGGGACCCCTTGGGGGATGTCTAACTGGACCTAAACCAGCAATCAGACATCCTCTCACAATCCAGGACTGCTGACTCCTAAACGTTCATCTGCCTACCTGCCTGATTGCCCCTAACTGCTTCTGCCTAACAGCCTGATCACCCCTAACCATTCCCCTGCTGGCCTAATTCATGCCTAACTCTCCCCTGCCAGTCCAATTGCCCCCAACTGCCCTTTCCTGCTAACCTGATCTTGCTCCCAACTGCCCTTCACTGCCAGCCTGATGGCCCCAATTGCCCTTCCCTGCAGGCCTGGTTGCCCCCAACTAGTATTCCCTGCTGGACTGATTGCCCACAACTGCTCTCCCCTGCTGGCCATCTTGTAGCACTCATCTTGTGACATCATTTGATGCCACCTAGGCTTTTATTATATAATATATTTTTGTTCCTAGGCTCAAAAATGGAAATTATTTACCTACTTTAATTATATAAGATTCTGGGCCCTGAAATTTTTACATTGAAATATACATACTGTTCCATGTATTCCACTGAATTATTTAAATACCAGAGGCCTGGTGCCTGAAATTTGTGCACAGGGGATATACCTCAGCCCAACCTGCACCCTATCCAATCTAGGATCAGGCCTAAACAGGCAGTTGGACATCTCTCTCACAATCCAGAACTGCTGACTCCCAACTGCTCACCTACCTGCCTTCCTGATTATCCCTAACTGCTTCTGCCTGCCAGCCTGATCACCCCCTAACCACTCCCCTGCCAGCCTGATTGATGCCTAACTGTTCCCCTACCATCCTGTTTACCCCTAACTGCCCTCCCCTGCAGACCTGGTAAACCCTAATTGCCCTTCCCTGCAGGCCCAGTTGCCCCCACCTTCCCTCCTCTGCCATTCTGGTCACCCCTAACTGCCCTCCCCTGCAGGCTTGATCGCCCCCAACTGCTCTCTGTTATAGGCTTGGTCCTTCCCAACTGCCCTTCCCTGCTGGCCATCTTGTGTCCACATGGGGGCAGCCATCTTGTGTGTTGGAGTGATGGTCAATTTACATATTACTCTTTTATTAGATAGGATAGAGGCCTGGTGCACAGGTGGGGGCCGGCTGGTTTGCCCTGAAGGATGTCCCAGATCAGGATGGAGTTTCCCTTGGGGTGGGGGCAGCCTGGACAAAGGGTCTATGGTTGTTTGCAGGCTGGCCACAACCCCCGGCAACCCAAGTGAGGCCTTTTAATCTGGGATTTATTTATCTTCTATAATTGAAACTTTATAGCTTTGAGTGGAGCCAAGCCTCCTGCTTTCTCTGTGGCCACAGCCATGTTGATTGGGTTAATTTGCATACCCTCTCCTGATTAGCTGGTGGGCATGGCTTGTGGGTGTAGCAGAGTGATGGTTAATTTGCATATTACTCTTTTATTAGATAGTGGCTGAGTCTACTGTAAATTTTTATAGTTAAAATCTAATGTATTGGTCACTTATGCAAAAACTTTCCCACACAAAAGTAATTTGATCTTTGTAGAAAAGAATATACTATATTTAAATGCCTGGCTGGTATTTTAAGATGAAAGAAAATTAAGCTTACATAAATATGGGAAAACAATATTGCCTCCAGTTGTGACAGAATTGCATTTAATCTACTAGTACTAGTTTAAAATATATATATATATATATATATATATATATATATACACTTTGTAGAAAAAAAAATGATCTTTTTCATTACACTTTTCTTTATATTTTTTGTTTCTATAAAAATGATAAATTCTATTTTTAGCTATTAAAATTTAGATATGGTAATATATCAGATATGATCACTTATTAAGTACTTATTTCACTTTTTAAATAATCCTAGTGATCAGAGAACTATAAACTGGAACAGAAAATCATTATTAAAGTTTTGAGATCCAGCGGTGATAGTCATTTTAATAAGTAAAAACACTATTTTTAGGATAGAAATAATTACTCTATTATTTCCAAACAAATCACTAACTTTATAAAACAATATTTTCCCCAAATTCTCCTTTCAAAAAGAATGCTTTTTTTTTTAAGTGTCACATTGTGATGAATAGACTAGTACTTCCCACAGTGGTCTTTATTTTCCCAGAGCTTGGATCCTCCTTAATTGTATGTAAGCCTGCAAGAATATCTGTTACATCTTTCAACTCATGGTAAAAGCCAATGTCTGAACAGGACAAACGAAGAATAATAAACCACTTTGCCTTTGCCCATTTATAAAATGACGAGGCTTTCTATATATGAGTAAGTTGAAATAAATTATTTATTTTTGGATTGTTTTTATTTTTATTGTTTTTAAATATATTTTTATTGATTTCAGAGAGGAAGAGAAAGAAAAACATCAATGATAAGAGATAATCATTAATTGGCTGCCTCCTGCATTCCCATACCAGGGATAGAGCCTGCAACATGGGCATTTGCCCTGACTGGGAACTGACCTCTTACCTCCTGGATCATAGGTCAATGCTCAACCACTGAGCCACCATAGCCAAGCATCATTTTGGATTGCTTTTAGTTTACACAGTAGCAATATTATGAGCCAATAGATAATCATTTACAGTATATCAAGCATTGTTTTTCCACATAAAATACAGGATTTGTCATTCTTCACAATGTATATACCGTTACTTTCAGAGTAATAGTTTTGTTTTTAATTCATTTTGGGTTTTAGAGTGAAAGCATACTGTTATTTGGACATAAAATATCTCAACTCAAATGAATATTTTCTCAATGATATGACAGAAATTTCCTTGGAAATTTTGGCCCAGAAAGCATTGCCTTTAAATTAATTCATTTAAAAAATTTTCCTATTTAATGTTCAGAAACATTAACTTAGAAAAACTTTGACTTCTGTATGATTTCTAGTCTAAAAAATTTAGAATATGATAATGGCACAATGTGTAGGATATCTTTTTAAAAATTCAAAGAGTTACTTGACTGAATATTGAAAACTATTATACAATGAAAACAGAATATTTCAGTTTTGTTTTAAAATTAATTTAAAACAGGGTATATAAAAGTACTATACTATAAATATAAATTTTTAAATGAACCTGAAAATGTTTTACTAAGATATAATACACATACTATAATAAATATAGTTTGGAGATTGCCTAGACCTGGATATTGTGGTTCTTCCATTTTACTAGATATTTGACAAGGGACGAGTTATTTAATTTCTCAATTTTATTATCTGCAAAATGGATCTAAAATGTTTACTTTAAACATCTGTGAGGTTTACTAAATGAGGTAATTCAAATGCCTAATGTATGATCTGACATATAATAAATGTTGAAAATGCCTAACTCTAGCATGATTTGTAGATTCTAGGAGGCCAGCAGATACTGAGAAGTGGGAAGAAAAATTATGAACTAGTTGATAATATCCTAAGAGGATCATGTTAGTGTCAGTATAGGTTGAGTTCTCTATCCTTCTCTCTGAGGGCTTTCTTCCATGCAGTGATGGTAAAAGGATGGGTAGTACAAGTATGTGGAATCATGATTTCTCTTTGCTGACATAACTACAACACTAAAAGAAGAAATGTGCTACTACATCCAGAATGTTCTAGAAGATGCAAGCTTATATTATTTTAAATCCACCAAGTTAGAACATATTTTTCTACTAACATATTATATGAAACTTTCCCTAATATATGCATACAATATTTGGAAACTTTTCCAAATATAACATAATATCTTTTAACTTTACCAGGTAAAACACTACATTTACTTACTGGGAATCGAACTATTACCTCCTAGTTCATAGGTTAATGCTCAACCACTGAGCAACCATAGCCAGGTATCATTTTGGATTGTTTTTAGTTTTTACAGTAGCAATATGATGAGCCAATAGGTAATCATTTACAGTATATCAAGGATTGTTCAATATACTAAATTCAATATACTTTTTTCCTTTGATATATGAAATTTACCTTCTGATCACCACTCCTTTACCTGTTATTTGTATCTTTAATATTTTTAGTCCCCTGTGGAAAACATCTACTTCCCACAACTTTTTTTTTAATTAAGAATACCCATCAGAACATAGTAGCCATAGCACTGGAGGGAGTTTAATTGACTTAAATTGAAAAACACTATTCCAATATTGTACTCCATTTAAAAACAAGTGGTTAGAGAACATCTATTATAGGCCCTGCATTGTGTTAGATATTCATAACATAAACATAAAAAAGTTATTATCACTCTTTTTAAGGAATTCACAGTTACTTGAAAAAGATGGACAGGTCAATAAGTATTGTAAGTTATGACAGTTTCTAAAACTACTTGGGGAGTTCAGGTGGGAAGCAATTAATTCTCTACCCAGAGGCAAACCCTTAGTGTTTAGTAGAATTCAAACACATAGGGTGCTATTTGATCTGGGTTGTTTAGGCAAGACTGAAAGGCAATGATATGTCTGTCTATTATGATCCTTAAACAATCCCATGTGGTAGGTACAACTGAGACACGATTTAAGTTGAAGGAACTTTGCCAAGGTCTAGCATGGGGGCTAAATGTGTTGTTACCTATGATAGTAATGTTCAGTGATATAATGAATAGAACAATCAATTCAGAAACAAACTGCTGCCCTATCAGTGAACTAGAGAGATGGAAAAACACAGAAAAAACTGGCAGCTTCCATGTCTATGTTAAACAATTATGATTAGTTTCTCTAGCCTTTGGGTCCTTGGTGCACTGCTGGGGACTGTGGATGACAGCCAGTGATAAGGATGGTGAAGTCAGTCAATAGCAGAGATCACATGCATGAAGGTGAACATTGCTTTGTGTTAGTGTTCAATAGGCACCCTGACTTATCAGCAGTTCACTCTTTGCCGAAAGTTTTATGGCATCATCTACTACTGGGTATTAGCTTACTGACCCCTATTCTGCTGACTACAGCTCTCCTTTGTGGACGATTTCTGTCCATTCACTTATTTCAGAGAGGGAATATAGCTTTGCTCTGAGATATCTTCTCCAAATGTTGTTAGAGGCAGATAGTCATAGAATCTAGCCCACCCAACTTTAGAATCTCTACAGGACTAATAATGTTCCAGGGAACACTCAAATGTCAGGACTAATAACATCCACATTCCCAACCCTGTCTAGGCCTAAGGGACTTCTGACCCCAGTTGACAATTCCCTTTGTTACCTTCCCTTATTCAATTAATATGAATGGGCAGACACTTGATTCATATTAATAAACAAGAAATTCTATCACTGTAAAACTAAAAATTCTACCACCATCTTCTGGTCCCTAAGAAATAAAAAATATGTCCCCAAAGGAATTTAATAATGCAATTACCTACCGGAGGCAAAAATTATGTATAACTTTGAAAGCTAGAATTTTTTAAACATATAATAAAAATATTAAGATCTAGTCAGCTAGGGCACCAGATTTTGAAGAAAAAAGTTTGTGTTTAGGTCTCTAATAAATAAAAAATTCTTTCTTTCAGGCCCTAGTGTCTATTAACACACATTGTGATCTTACAAAATTGATCTTGTTCTTTAGATAGAAAAAAAATTAAATATCAAGATAGAATAATTAGTGAACTGGTGAATAAAGGTTAATTGAATATTTATATCAATAAGGAGTACATCTTAGTATTTACAGTTATTCAAGGTTTATTCATTGTTTTCACACATAATTATCAGTAACTTTGACTGAAGAGCCGGCTAATATACAACATACAATTTTCCAGAGCAAAAATGTATTAGATGTTTCTTTAAATAATTGATAATCTAATGAATGATTATGCATATTCCAAGAATATTATATTTATTATTAAAAACATTTTCCACTTTAAAATTTCTATGAAAATCCAGGGATATTTTAATCACATAATAAAGGTTCCAATAATATTTAACGCATATCTTTACATACATTCTTGCTTAAAATGTTTTATAGGATAGGTTTTAGGGTTTTTTTTGTTTGTTTTATTCTTTTATATCACATGCAAGCAAAAACGTTGGATATTTCTACTTCTTTATAAGTCAAATATAGGCCAGATGCTCATGTAGACCAGACTGCATGTGTTGGTGTGTTCAAAGAACTTCAAATCAAGAGCATGACAATATCTTATGAACATTCCCTTGCCTCTCCATATAGATTAATAAAACAGAACAGAGAGCCCACAATAGTCAATTCATATTTGAAAAAGGAGGCAAGAACATACCATGGGGTAAGATAGTCTCTTCAATAAATGTTTTGGAAAGTTCGACATGGACATGCAAAAAAAGAGGAAACTAGACCAACTTATACCATACACAAGAATAAATTTAAAATGGATAACAGACTTAAATGTAAGTCACGAAATCATAAAAATTATAGAAGAAAACATAGGCAGCAAAATCTCAGACACCTCATAGTAAAATTTTTGCCACAATGTTTCCTAGGGCAAGGGAAACAAAGGAAATGATAAATAAATGGGACTAAATCAAACTAAAAAGCTTTTACATAGCAAAATAAACCATCAACAAAATGAAAAGAAACCTACTGTATGGGAAAATATATTTGTCAATGATACAATAAGGGGTTAATTTCCAAAATATATAAAAAACTTCTACTAATTAACATCGGAAAGATAAATAACCCAATTTAAACAAAAATGTGCAAAGGAGTTGACTAGATATTTCTCCAAAGCAGACCTACAGGTGGCTAATAGACACATGAGAAAGTGATCAACATCACTAACCATTAGTGAGATGCAAATTAAAACCAAAATGAGATATCACTTCACACCTGCCATAATGGTTCCCATCAATAAATCAACAAACAACAAAAACTAGTGAGGATGTGGAGAAAAGGGAGTCCTAGTATACTGTTGGAGGGAATGCAGACTGCTGCAGCCACTGTAGAAAACAGTATGGAATTTCCTCAAAAAATTAAAAATGGGACTGCTTTTTGACCCAGTGACCCCACTTCTAGGAATACAGTACATGAATCCTGAAACACCAATTTGAAAGAATACATACACCCTATGTTCAGAGCAGTGTTATATGCAATAGTCATGATATGGAAACAGCCCAAATGCCCATCAGTAGATGAATAGGTCAAAAAGTGGTAGTACATTTATACAATGAAATACTACCCGGCTGTAAAAGAAGAAGGAGAAAGGAGGGGAAAGGAGGAGAGAGGAGGAGGAGGAGATGATCTTATCTTTCATGACAGCACTGATACACCTATAAAGCATTATGCTAAGTAAAAAAAGAGAAAGACAAAGACCATATGATCTCACTTATATGTGAAATCTAATGAACAAAATTAAGTGTTGAACAAAATAGACACAGAGAAATGGGTACTTGGAACAGACTTAAAGCTATCAGAGGAGGAGAATGGATGAATGGAGGTGAAGGGATTAGCCAAAGAACATATATGTATAATCCATAGACACAGGCAATAGTAGGGTGATGGCCAGAGGGACAGGGGTGTAGGGGCTGGGTGGAGGCAGCAAAGGGGAGAGGGGAATGGGAACATTTGCAATAGCATCAGCATAAAACAATCCTCTTGCCTCTTATCACTAATTCTCTCATACTCTCATAGCTTGTCATTGCTCTAGAGTTTCTCAACCTGTAAGACTCTATGAACCTTCTCCCTTAAACTCTCCAAAAATACCCCATTCACATAATCAACAAACAGCAAAAACTAGTGAGGATGTGGAGAAAAGGGAGTCCTAGTATACTGTTGGAGGGAATGCAGACTGCTGCAGCCACTGTAGAAAACAGTATGGAATTTCCTCAAAAAATTAAAAATGGGACTGCTTTTTGACCCAGTGACCCCACTTCTAGGAATACAGTACATGAATCCTGAAACATCAATTTGAAAAAATACATACACCCTATGTTCTCATGTTTTCAAGCCTACACAAACTCTTCTCTGCTATTTACTTCATGCTTCTAGTGGCACTTTTTAGTCATATGTTTCATTGGGTTTCCTGAATATATCTATAAATTACATCAGGCCAAAAGAAGGGGTGTCTAGCCAAAACCGGTTTGGCCTGCAGAATGAGGGGTCCCAGGTTTGATTCCGGTCAAGGGCATGTACCTTGGTTGTGGGCACATCCTCAGTTGGGGGCGTGCAGGAGGCAGCTGATCGATGTCTCTCTCTCATCAATGTTTCTGACTTACTATCCTTCTCCCTTCCTCTCTGTAAAAAATCAATAAAATATATTTTAAAAAAAAGATGTGGTGTCTATATAACCACCAATACTCCATTTCTCCTCACAGAGAAATGGATTGAAACTACTGGAAAGAAGTTCTCTTACTACCTGCTTTTCCATAGTGAAACCACTGTGAATTACAAAAATCAATAGATTGTTTCACACCTAAATCTTGGAGCTTGGTGGTTGGAAATGTAGACACATGTATTTACAAACATCCTCAATGTCCACAGAATCCTGCTATATTCTTTGAGCTAAGAGCATAAAATCCACCCACACAGCTACTCTCATCGCTCAATTCCTACAAAACAAAAATTAGATGGAAGAATTGGTCTCTGTCATGCTCATCTACATTTAGCTTCCTGCGACTCATCAAAATTAACATGTAAGTGTTTTTACTAGTATATGAACCCAGCAGCTTCTATGACAATTCCAAATCCTAGGGCCCAACACTTTCATGGGTTTTATCTTCAGAAACCCTTCCAAGTTTTTAGGCTAAAGAGCCAAGAAAAATCACCTTGTGCTTCTGGTAAGGGGAGGGCAAATATAACCATTTTGAAATATATCCAGAATGTTCTCCACAACAAAGGCCTACAGTCCTGTGGGGGGAGGCGGGGGAACCATAACACAGCCTTATCCAACCTGGATGAAGGGCAATTAGCCAACTCAAGCACCTCTCATTTTCATTTCCCACCTAACTGGGATGGGGGAAGTGAGAAACACTTCTGAAGGTCACATCTCATGTTTTCAAGCCTACAAAAACAGTGAGATTCAATCATAAGATTATAGATTGCTTCCCTTTCCCCACACTTTACCACGGCATTAGAGGACTCCTATAAAAACAGTGGTTATATTTGAAATAGCTATAAGACACAATCTATTCAATGTTTAGTTCTTAAAGTATCCTAAAATAACAGGGAGAAACAAGGATGCTGAAGTAACCTGAAGCCTCAAATACCTGTAACTATAGCAAACATTAAAGACCACTAATCTCTGAGCCTTATTAACATAAAATCTCACACAAGTATGTGTCTGTCTCAGTTCCCATTACCTGAACTTTCAACAACAAACTTACAAGGCTAAAAGGTATAAAAAGAAGCACAGGCTGAGGAGACAATGCAAGCAACCCAGATTGACTCATATATGACATTGATTTTGGAATTATCAGATAGAGAGTTTAAAATAACTGTAATTAATATGTTAATGGGAAAAAGCAGACAGCATGAAAGATCAAATGGACAATGTAAACAGAGAGAGTAAGACTATAATAAAAAAATCAAAATGAAATGTTAGAATTAAGTAACACCAGCAAAAATAAAGAATTTGCCCTGGCTGGTGTGGCTCAGTTGGTTGGAGTGTTGTTCCATATACCAGAAGCTTGCCAGTTTGACTCCCAGTCATGGCCATGCCTAGGTTTGGGGTTCAATTCCTGGTCAAGGTACATATAGGAGGCAACTGATTGATGTTTCTCTCTCACATCAATGTTACCCACTGCCATCTCTCATCTCCCTCCCCCGCCCCCCCCCTCTCTCTCTCTCTCTCTCTCTCTCTCTCTCTCTCTCTCTCTCAATTAAAACATATCCTTGGGTAAGGATTAAAAAATAAATAATTCATTTCATGGGCACATCAATAGGTCGTGAATGGCTAAAGAAACTTCCCAAAATGAAATGTGAAGAGAAAAAAATAAAATAAAAAGAAAGAAGAAATATTTGAAGTAAAAATACCTGAGAATTTTATAAAATTAATGCCAAACACCAAAACACAGATCAAGGTAGCTCAAGGAAACTCACAGAACACTTGGAAGAAAAATCTGCAGAACTGTCACACACACACCCCCCCCCCAAAAAAAAATCAAAGGGGAAATGATGATCAAATGTAACATGACATTATAAATAGAATCCTGGATTACAGAGAAGATATTAGGTGCAATTAAGAAAAATCTAAAACAAATACAAATTTTGTTACAATAATTAATTAATATTGGTTTGTAGTTGTATATGTAACATACTAATATAAAATATTAATAATAGTGGACACTGTAATGGGGTGGTATACAGGAGCTCTATTATTTGTTCAATTTTTTTACATGTAGAAGTACTCTAAAGAATAAAGTCTATTAAAAAATAAGCAAGCTAGCCCTAGCCAGTTTGGCTCAGTGGGTAGAGTGTCAGCCTGTGGATTGAAGAGTTCCAGGTTTGATTCTGGTCAAGAGCAGGTACCTCAGTTGCAGGCTGCTCCCTGGCTTGTGCCTTGGTCAGGGCTTATGCAGGAGGCAACTCATCAATTTGTTTCTCTCACATTTATATTTCTCTGTCTTTCCCTCTCTCTTCCACTCTCTCTAAAAATCAATGAAGAAATATCCTTGGTTAGGATTAAAAAAAATTATCCCTAGCTGGTTGGGTTCAGTGGATAAATCGTGGGCCTGCAGACTGAAGGGTCCTGGATTCGATTCTGGTCAAGGGCACATGCTGGGTTGCAGGTATCCCCAGTATGGGGGTGTGCAGGAGGCAGCCGATCAATGATTTTCTCTTATCGTTGATATTTCTATCTCGCTCTGCCTCTCCTTCTCCCTTCCTGTCTGAAATCAATAAAAATATATAAATTTTAAAAAGCAAGCAAGTAGTGAGTAACTCAAGACAGTGTGAAGATGAGCATTTTTCTCACGATTTAAATATAATAATGGAGATCTACTAATTTAATTAATGACATTAGGTCAAACTAGGATGAACACAAAGATTCTCTGTTCTGCATAATAAAGAGGAATTGAAATAAATGAAATTATGCTTTTTGGTCAAGAATATAGCTTACTTGCATGCCATTAAAAATTCAGTAGTTGGAAAATGAACTGGGAGAATTTAAAAAAGGATCTAGATAAATTATGTCATAGAATATAGTTAAGCTTTAAAGAAGGCATTTTAAAATTCAACAAGGGCATATGAATTGTATGAGGCAGTGCAGCACTCAAAATAATCTCTTTAAAATGTTGCACTAAGATAAGAGATTGTGAGTATTACAATATTACCTACTAGGGGGCTTATATCATGGTTGACTAGCAAATTTAAGAATTAAAATCAAGCTCAGCCTTCACCAGTCATAGGTATAAATCTGATGAACCCATGTGTAAGCACTCTGAGTTCTAATGGTGATTCAAATGTGCAGCAATTACTACTGCTTAATAAGCAAAGAACATACTTGTTTTATTAAAATAACATACTTTACAAACACTGCATCTAATACTTTAATAACCAATGAGGATTTTAACCCTCAAAAAACCTTTTCAGAATAAAGTTATCATGGTGGCAAAAGACATTCATTATTTTTCCCTCACTCAAAAAAACAAAAATTCAGCATCAGCTATGAATAAAATTGCCTTTGTGAGAGAACCATATGTCAAAAGACCCCTATGCCAAGGGACCCACTTCTGCGTCAGTAAATAAACAGGCAGGACATGATCTGTAGTAGCCTGTGAACCAACTCCAGTCACTTTAGGTTGTGTTCCAGAGCCCCGGAAGAACACTGACACAATCACCTGCACACAAGAGAGACTCTGTGGAAGTCCAAGTTTCCTGAGGAGGAGCTTCAGCACTGTGTTGTACTATGTCTGTTCTATGTCTACTTATACCTATACCTACACCTACACCTGCACCTATACCTATATCTATCTATACCTATATCATCTATCTGTATCTCTACCTCTATTTCATCTCTATTTATATCTCTATCTATATAGAGAGAGTTTGGATGTGCTGGAGGCAGTAGAGAAAATTTTAACTTTACCTGGGGATATAGTTTAGAGTCAGGAAATGAGGAGAGAGTTTCATGGGCTTAAGTTTTCTCTTGCAAGGGTAAAGGAGAGCTAGTGAGTGACCATACAGCTTCTGTAGCTGTGCACTGGATACTGCCAAAGGGGTTCATTTCTCTTTGGCCCTATTCAGAGCACAGAATTCTGAGCTAAATGACCAGCATTTGAGAAATAGTGAGGAGAGCAGAAGATAGGACTCTCAAGGGACATTGAAAGGATATGAACAGTACTAACTGTGTCACAGGTTCCATTAGGAAGCCACCTAGTCCTAGCCAGTATGGATCAGCTGGTTGGGCATCATTCATGCACCAAAAGGTTGCTGGTTCTATTCCTAGTGACGGTACATGCCTGGTTTGTAGGCTTCATCCCCAGTAGGGTGCCTACAAGAAGCAGTCAATTAATCAATGTTTAGCTCTCACATCTGTTTCTCTTTCTCCTTCTCCCTTCCCCTCTCTCTTAAGAAAACCAATAAAATTTTTAAAAAGAAGCCCTCCTAATGAGTCACTGGGGATACCTTATCTATGGATTCCCACAACTGGTCTATGGGTACCCTCAGTACTCTATGTGCTTCACACATAACCCACCCTATAGCCAACTCCCTATGCATGCCCCAATAGTAATGGCAAGAACATACTTTGGCAAGTAGCTAATGAGTGCATATAAAAAGCTGAAAAATTCGATAGGCTAGGGAGAAATACCAAACTAGATCTTTAGGTCATGTTTGGGAAAACAAAAGAGAGAGGCTGTCAGCACATAGCCCAGAGCATTGCAGGATACAAAGCAGGCATACAAGCTTAAGAATTCTGCCAGAAGATGGAGCAATAAGTGTGAAGCAATTATATTTATTGGTCTTAGAAAGCCTTAGAATCACTTGTGGAGCTGTTGGAAGTTATTTCTCCTCCAAAGGTAGTTAGTAAAGAGTGGAGGAAGTGACTGCTATTTTATATGTGAAGACAATAATGCAAAAAAACTTCAAGGAACATGAAAAACTAAGGTAACAAGACATCTTCAAAGTATCACATATAGATTTCTGGTAACCATAACATATGGAGATCTGTAATTTTCTAGATAAAGAAGTAAAAATAATAGAAATTTCAACAAATTATAAGAAAACACAGGACAATTCAACAAAATCAAGAAAATAATACGTGAACAAAGTCATAAGGTTAACAAAAAAATCATAAAAAGGAACCAACAAAAATTCTGCCGCTAAAAACAAACCAAAATAATGAATGAACTAATAATGTCAAAAAAAAGACCATAAATAAAACTTTCCAGCAGAAGAAAGAATCTGAATGGGAGACAAAACTTTGAAATCATTCAAAGAACAAAGAAAAAGCATTTTTCAAAATGGAGGAAAGGCTACCTGAACTTTGGGATATCATCTAAAAACAAAATCTCAAATCACTGAAGTGTCAGGAGAAGATAGGGAGAAGAGAGCATAAAGCTTATTTAAAGAATTTGATGCCTGAGAACTTCTAAAATCTGGAGAAAGATTTGGATATCTAAGTTTATGAAGCTTATAGGTTCCAAACAAAATTAACTGAAGGAGAGCCTCTCCAAAGTACATTGCAATAAAACTGTCAGAAATCAAAGACAAAGAGATAATCTTAAAAGAATGAAGAGGAGGAGGAGGCTTGGAACTGACAAGGGAACTTCTAAAAGGTTGTCAATAGATTTTGCAGCAGAAACATTACAGGCCAGGAGAAATGGAATTATATATTCAAAGTACAACAAGAAAAAACCTGTAACCCAAAAATAATTCGTCTGGCAAATCTGTACCTCAGAAATGGAGGGAATAAAAATGTTCAATTTATTGGATACAGAAGGAGTATTCTCCAATATAATAAAGTCTATGTGTGACAATCTCAGAGCTAATATCATGCTCAATGATAAAAGGTTGAAAGTTTTCTCTCCTAAAGTCTCAGCACTCCTGTTCAACAAAGTACTGAAAGTACTAGCCAGAGCAATCAGGCAAGAAAATAAAAGACATCCAAGTCAGAAAGGAAGTAGTAAAACTGTTTTTCTTTGCAGGTGATATGATATTATATACAGAAAATCCTAGACTTTGTCAAAAAAGCATTAGAACTGATAAAATTCAGTAAAATTTTTAATACAAAAATCAATTGTGTTTCTACACAGCACAATAAAATATCCGAAAAATAAATAAAAAAAAATTCCCATTCACAATAGTCTCAAAAACATTAAATTACTTTGGAATAAATTTAACCTAAAAGGTGAAAGATCCTCATACTGAAAACTACAAAACTTTAATAAAATAAATTAAAGAAAACATAAACTACTGGAAAAATAACCAAAAAAAAAAAAAACAGAGAAAATGTTCCTTGACATTGATTGTTCATTGGCAATGATTTTGGGGATCTAACACCGAAAGTGAAAGAAATAAAAAGAAAATAAGTGGGACTACATCAATCTTAAGAGCTTCTGCACAGCAAAAAAAACAATAAACAAAATGTAAAGGATACATTGCCAAATCATCTGATAAGGGGTTACTATTCAAAATATATTAAAACTCATACAACTCAATAGCAAAAAATACCCAAACAATCCAGTGGAAGAACTGAATAGATATTTTTCCAAAGATAACATACAAATTACCAACAGGTACTGAACATCAATAATCATCAATAAAAACAAATAAAAAATGCAATGAGATAGCATGTAATCCCTGTTAAAATAATTATCACACAAAAAAAGAGAAATAAGTGTAGAGAAAAGGGAATACATGTATTGTTGGTGGGTGTGTCAGTTAGTGCAGCCATTGTGAAAAACTGTGTGCAGATTCCTAAAAAAAAAAAAAAAAAGAATTATCTATGATTCAGCATTTTCACTTTTAGATATACATCCAAAGGAAATGAAAACAGAACCTTGAGGATATATCAGCACTCTCATGTTCACTGCCAACATTATTCACAATAGCTAAGATATGGAAACAATAAAATTAACTACAGATGAATGAAAAAAGATATGACATACTAATATATGTATGTATGCCAGCTGGCAGTGGCAGTGGCAGATGACTGGGTCCCTAGCAGCTAACAGCTGTTGTTGGCTGGGTACTTCCTCCCTTCACCCAGTCACTTGTCACTGCTACCGCCAACTGGGGCCTCCTCCCTTTCCCCTGGTCGGTCCCACCCCCTGGTCGAACTCCCGGACATCCTTCTGGTCCAGGAGAGGAGGCCCCAGTTTTATTATATAGGACACACATTTTTATATACACATATAAGAAGGAAATCCTGTCATTTGCAACAACATGGACAGACATTAAGGGCATTATGCTAAATGAAATATCAGAGAGTGAAAGATGAATATTCTATGGTATGTTACATTTGGGATCTACGAAGTCTGTACTCATATAATCAGACACTAAAATGGTGTTTACCAGAGGCTGAGGATTGGGAAAATGGATAAAGTTGGTCAAGAGGATAAATTTCCAGCTATAAAAGAATACATTCTGGGGAACTAATGTTTGGCCAGTAATTAAAATTAATAATATTGCATTATATAATTCCAAGTTGCTAATAGACTGGATCTTAAATGTTCTTGCCACAAAAAAGGTAATTATATGACACAGTGATGTTCTTAGATAATACTAATGCAGTAATTATTTTTCAATATGTAAATGTTTCAAATCAATACATTGCATCCTTTAACTTACACAATGTCATATGTTGATTATATTTCAATAAAACTGAGAATAAAATAACCTTTTCTGCCCAGCTGGCTGGCCTCAGTGGTTCAGTGGTTGAGCATTGACCTATTAACCAGTAGGTCACAGTTTGATTCTGGTCAGGTCACATGCCCAGGTTGTGGGCTGGATCCTGCAGTAAGGGCTTGCAGGAGGCAATCAATGATTCTCTCTCATCATTGATGTTTCTATCTCTGTCTCCCTTCCTCTGAAATCAATTATATATATAATTTTTAAAAATAGCCTTTTCAAGTGGGAGAGGATTTTTATTTGATGGTTTAGGTACCTGAGATTTCAAAAATGATGACATATTTAAAACTGAACCAAAAGTTGAACCCATATCCCTAATACATTGTATGTACTCTTTAAACACAAATTATTCTCTCTGTGGTGACAAATATTCCAAACCATTTACTTCAGTATGAAGCCACTTACTGCATGTTCACTACATGACAGGCACTGTAACTTTTCTAAGTAATACAAAGATTAAGATGATGCAGAATCAGCTTATCTTTCAATGGCCACAGAATCTGGAATAAATGTTTGCTGCATGCTGAAAGAAAAATGAGCTTCAGAAAATCTGTATTTGTGATTATAGATTTCTTGATTCAGATACAAGCTTGATTCAGATGAAGCTTCTCTTGCTACATCCATTTGCTGCAGCTTTTACTGTAGAGGCTTTATTCTAGATATGTAAGATTGCCTGTCAAAGCTAGGCCTGATAATAAATACACCCAAAATATTCCTCCTGACATTGCTAAATTGAAAATCTATAAATCAACACCCAGATGTTGGGAAACTAAAATCCCTCTGACTCTTAAGAGAATATGTGTATTTCTTGAATGAGGAAACAATAAAAACATCAATTTTCAGATAATCCATTTTGAATTTTTATGATTATATTTTTAAAAGTAGTATAATGTATGTATGTAGCTAACAGTATTTTCATGATTAAATGTGTACCTTAAAATGAAGACACAATGAAAAAATGCTTAATTTGATTAAATTCCACTGAATATATGGAGCACTTCTTGTCTTTATATGATATCAGAAAGTCACTATATTTATATGCTCAAAAGGGAAAAATAGAATATAATAATCTTGGAGTAGCCAATAACTCTTTGTCAGAAGTATATCTTGATTGAAAACACAGTCTTCCTATTGTCTGGCAAACGAGCAATCGGGTGCCATTCTTTTGTTGTCCTTTACTATAGAACTGTATTAATTTGGTTTGCTAAGTCCCCACTCTGGGAATAATAATAAGGAAGTATGTTATTAAATGAAACAGACTTTCCTTCTGTGTACTTTATTTCCCTACACCATGAAGCAGAAATTTTACAAGAGGCCACATATACCATGCACATCTCTGCTTGGGCAATCACAGGATTAGTTGCCATTCTTTCATTCCACATGCTTATGACTAAAGCGATATTAGCAAAAACCTACCAGATTTGGAAGATTCTTCTCATCCATTTTGGCTATGTCCTAAAGGAGTTAGGCTACTGTGGTGATTCTTCTTCTGTTGGCCAGAAGAAGTCTAGATTTTGTATAGGCATGAATTTTTACTTTCTATTCCTGTTTTGTTGTTGTTGTTGTTGTTGTCTTCCAGGCAAAGCAGGCAGATGCTCTGGTACTGCCTTCAAATTCCTCTGTGGATTTTTTTTCTGAAACTAAGCTGGGTCTTCCCACTCTCCCCTCCACCCCACTCCACCCTAGGCTGCAACTGCTTCTGGAAACATTCTTAAAGGCTTTACCTTACCAATATTTGGAGATCCTTCCAAATTCTAGTTAATTAGTTGTGATTGATTTACCTGTTTTAAAAGCCAAAGATATGTTGCTGTGTTTTTTTTAAACAGAGCACATAAATAAGTTATATATATTTTTTATGTTTTACTAATACATTTCAAATATTCAACCCTAACTTTTTTAGTGCTTTCAATTTGACTCATTTAGACACAAATTTAAGTAACTTGGCATGTTAAGATGTCAAATATTTCACTAGCTACATATAGGACCAGTTACATAATTCATTAAGCCTCCTGTGTAAAATGAAATTACAAGGCCTCCTTTTCCAAGTGTATTCAGAATAATCCTCAGTTGACTAACCCTCAGTTGACATTAAGGTATTAAACAGAGCACATGGTCCCTCTAGGCACAGAGCCTGTGTGACTTCACAGATTGTCTACCAATGAAGCCAGCTTTGTCTATATATATTTTTTCTGATCAACATACTCATATTAAATTTAAGTAATTAATTTTGAATACTTGGCATTTATGATGATCATCCTGATATGGTCTCAATTATATGTTAAATTTTTTCCTATAACCTATTTCCTCAATTCTCTAATCGTTCTGAGTTAATTTTTTTATGCTAAAACAATGTTTAATTTATTGTACCATTCTTGAATTCCTTTTTTCACCTTCCTCTCAGTTAAGACACATAGCTCTAGGGACAGACTGAATGGGTGTGAATCTTGGCCCTCTCACTGCCTGCAAAGCCTAATCAGGGTATTTACTTCTCCAGGCCTCCATTTCCTATATGTCTCTCCAGATTTTGCTTTTGTTTTCTAACTAGAGGCCCAGTGCACAAAATCCGTGCACAGGTGGGGAGTCCCTCAGGCCTGCCTACACCCTCTCCAATCTGGGACCACTTGAGGGATGTCTGACTACCCGTTTAGGCCCATCCCAAAGGGATCTAAACTGGCAGTTGGACATCTCTCTTGTAATTTGGGACTATTGGCTCCTAACCACTCACCTGCCTACCTGCCTAATTGCCCCTAACTACTCTGCCTGCTCCCTGATGCCCCAAACTGCTCTCCTCTGCTGGCCTGATCACCCTAACTACTCTCCCCTGCCAGCCTGATCCCCCTAACTGCTCTCCCCTGCCAACCTGATCACCCCTAACTACCTCTGCCTTGGCCACACCACTGAGGCTTTGTCTGGAAGGATGTCCAGAAGGTCATCCAAAAGATGTCCTAATTAGTATATTATCCTTTTATTAGTACAGATGGGGATTAAACAAGTTAAATTAGCTATAACTCTAGAATAGTATCTAACGCATAATAACAACTTACCAATGTTAACTATTAGCTACTTATTTAAGTTTTTACTTTTCTAGCAATCACTTGTTCATCTCTTGACTTTATTTCCTCTTTTCTCTCCCCATGTGTTCTATCATACCAACAGGTACAGAAATTTTATTCTATTATTGCATATTACATATGCTTATTATCCTGGAGTTTTCAACTCTTTTTTTTAAATATATTTTATTGATTTTTCATAGAAAGGAAGGGAGAGGGATAGAAAGTCAGAAACATCAGTGAGAGAGAGACATCCATCAGCCACCTCCTCCTGCACGCCCCCTACTGGAGATGTGCCCGCAAGCAAGGTACATGCCCCCGACCGGAATTGAACCCGGGACCTTTCAGTCCGCAGGCTGACGCTCTCTCCACTGAGCCAAACCGGTCTCGGCAGTTTTCAACTCTTAAAACCCTTTCCTAAATTGTCCTCCCAGTAGTGTTTCAGAGACCACCTTAAGCTCTTGAAGATTGTACGAATTCAGCTTTCATGACCACATGAATCTTACAATCTTTCCTGCCTAGCCTCTCAGATGTGACATCACTCTTCTTTCTACATCTTATAGACCTTTTTGCTCACTTAGGTGAAGGCTATGCATGAATAAAAACAAACAAACACATTCTGTTTTCTGAAAGTAGTAACTCTGAATCAGAAAAAGCAAAATCACCTACTCCTTTGTGTAATAAATGTTCTCTCATTGTTCAATAAAAAAATAACTAAATATGCAGAATTCTAGCTTATACTGATTGTCAACACTCTTGAAGTGACTCTAAGATAAATTCAGAGAGAATTGAAATAAATATTTACTTTTTACCTCACCATTCATAGATGTCCAAGCCTTTAAGCCCCTGGTGTCAGTAGGTTCCCTTATCCTTGTTTTAATGGGTACAAAGCTAATTCTATTCAAACCCTATTCCTCACCACCTTGTAAATGTTTTTAATATTTCCTTTAGAATACCCAATTGAAGATCAGAAGACTTCTCTATATTTTCAGTTTCATAAGTATTACCTTGATATACCTTGAGAATACAACTTCTAACAGAATCCTGGAGTGAGGTATCCCTCAGATACCTCAGTTGTGTAAGAAAACTGGGCTGGAGTATGGGTGACTGATCTCTTTAGACTTTGAGCCAATTTTACCTTATAAATACCACTCAATACATTTTCTTATTAATAAATATTCCACCTGTCCATAAATCTCCTACCCAATCCTTGGATTCATAAAGTTCCAACTGGATTTTGTTAAGGTTCCCACACATTCAAGTGAGCTAAGGAAAATTAAGAGGACTTTAGTTTAATTTTAAGCAACAGGTAGGATCATGCTGGCATCATCTGAGATGAGAAGTGTTATACATGAGAGAGTTGGAGATGAGTAATTTTTTTGGAATACAGTGTTCAGATACTACATATTTCTCTCTTCTTTTCACAAAATCCTCAGCAACACTTCTGAATCACTGTTCAACTCACTCCAGTTTGGCATTTGACCCCATCACCCACTGAAATTGATCTTCACAAGGTTCCTGTCAGTGACATCAGTGTGGCCTAATCCAGTGGTCTTTTTTGGTTTTATCATTAGTATTTGGCAAAGTTTATAAAATAAAAGCATAATATGCTAATTAGACCAGACATCCCTCCAAAAGACCTTTCAAATGAAGCAGGGGCTGCAAGGAAAGCCTGGGTTCTGGGTGCCAGAGGGAAGCCAGTGCCAACACCTGGGGGAAGAAAGGCCTACTCTTGCATGAATTTCATGCATTGGGCCTCTAGTAAATTATGATTTACTCATCAAAACTTTAGTTTCATAGCTGCCATGACAACACACCCTCCTGTGTTCTTTCTTTGTCTTGCTGGTTTCTTCAGTCATTTGCCCATCCTTGTTCTTCTCTAAACACTCCATAAATCAAGTGGTCCAGGATCAACCCCTGGCCATGGACATCCTCCCCTTTGATGATCATCCTTAATCTCTTGACTTAATTAGTCATCTTTATTTTTATAGTTTTCCACATCTCATTGATCCCTCAATTAAGCTTCAAATGTATTTATCCAACATTCTATCTGATATGTTCATTTTAAGACCTAATCACCATTCCGTGATTAGTAATTCAAAATTTTAACTTTTGATCTCTCTCCCTCTGTTATTCATTTCAGTATGTAATTGCAATAAAAACCTAAGAGTATTCCACGATAATATTCTTTCCTTCTGTCCCATATTCAACCCATTAGCAAGACCCAAAAAATATATTCTGTCATCCAAAATGTTTTATGAGTTTTCACCCAAAATAGTTTAAATCTCTCTATTTTCATCACCACCACACAATTTAAAACAAGTATTGTAAACTGTGTTTCACCTACCACAATATCCCTCTCCTAGATTCTATGTTTTATTAAGGTAAAGACTTACATGATGTTATTGCCTTACCTTTAGCACCTGGCAGAGTACTGGGCATAATACAAGCACTTAATAAAAAGGGTCCTCTTTTCCATTCCATTATTCATTAAAGTTTCCTTTTTCTGCTTTAATATCATGTGTACTTCTTGTTTTCTACTCTAAATCTGCTTCTTTTTCTGTTTTATTTGCTTCTCTTCTTCTACCCATATAAAGGTGACTGAGAATTTTTATTTTTCTAAATAGAATGTCTCACAAGATATCTAAAGCCTTTAGTTTTTGTTGTTGTTATTATTGTTTTTTAAGTCAGGTAATGTTTCCAGGGGAAGCATTCACATTATTGATACTTCTAGATCTTCTTCTAGCACTGACATATCCAAACAACCAGCTCAGTGTCCTATAATTTAATTCAATTTTGGTACTATCTACCTGAAGATAAGAGTCAGATCCCACAAGTTAAGTGCTCTGTGCTATAACACTGCCCTCTCCCCTTCAGAGGCCAATTGAAAGTTCAGATTGTCATCTGAGAACTATAAATTGGAAGTTCCAATGACCCCTTGGGTTTGATTAATTTGTTAGAATGGCTTAGAAAATTCAAATATTTTACTTACTAAATTAGTTTGTTTATTTTTTATAAAAGGATAGAACTCAGAAACAGCCAGTTGGAAAACATACATAGGTTTGAAGGTTTACTCCTCTACATATTCTTATGTGATCTGCTTATGTACCACATAAACATACTTCTGAATTAGTTTAGTTAATTAAATTTAATTATTTTTAGTGAATGGGCATTTCCATTATACAAACGTACTCATTTTAAAGGTTTACTTCTCTCTATATATATATTTTTTAACATATTTTATTGATGTTTTACAGAGAGGAAAGGAGAGGGATAGAGAGTTAGAAACAGTGATCAGCTGCCTTCTGCACGCCCCCTACTGGGGATGTGGCCGCAACCAAGGTACATGCCCTTGATCGAAATCGAACTTGGGACCTTTCAGTACAAAGGCCGATGTTCTTTCCACTGAGCCAAAATGGTTTCGGCTACTTCTCTATATATTATTGTATCATGTTTATAAATAACATGAACATATTTATGAATTAGTAAAATTAGTTCATTGTGGTTGTTTAGTTAATTAAACTTAATTATTTCAAAGAAATGGACATGATTCTATTATACAACTGTTGAATACTTAGATTATTTTTAGGTTATTTTGTTGTTGTTTTTGTTAATCCTCACTTGAGGATATTTTTTTCCAGATATGTGTACTTGACTAGAATCAAACTCATGACATTTTGTTACTCAGGTCCAATGCTCTAGCTACTTAGCAGCACTGGCCAGAGTTTTTAGGTTCTTAAAAAATATTTTACATATAGGTGTGTATTCTTAGGGATTCATTCCTTCAGACTAACATTCCAAGAATGCAGTCTATTCTATCCATTTTCAAATTGGTCTCTAGATATGTTATAGGAATTTACCTTTTCACGATAGTGCATCATTTTTTTTATATTCTTTCCAACATCAGTTTTTCCTTACTTTACATCTTTATTAACTTGTTAGATATAAGGTACATTTAATTATTATTTCAATATGTAATTTTAGAGTATTACTTGGGTTTCTGTATTTTCTTATTTTAATTTTCACATTTATATTTATACTACTTTTAAAAAACTTTACTTTTTACATATTTGATTTTACTTTTCTATTGGAATTTTAATAATTTATTTTTTTAAATATACTTTGTTGATTTCAGAGAGGAAGGAAGAGGGAAAGAGATAGAAACATCAGAAATGAGAGAGAATCATTGATCAGCTGCCTTCTGCATGCCCCCCACTGGAAATCAAGCCCCCAAAACTCGGGCATGTGCCCTTGACTGGAATTGAACCCGGGACCCTTTCGTCTTCAGGCCTATGCTCTATCCACTGAGACAAATCAGTTAGGGCTCTATTGGAATTTTAATCATTTATCTTATTGAATGTTGTCACATCGTTCTGAGACATGTCAGAATATTTACTAGTTTTTGAAGTTTACCTGTAGCTTTATTTTGTTAATAATCATAACAATTTAGAAATTTTATGTAATCAATTAGTACTTTTTGTTGTGGTTGTTAACATTACATAAATAAGGTTCTACTTCATAGTTAGAAAAGTTTTTCATCCCTTCACTATGTTACATATTTTTCCCCCTATTTAAAATCATCCCTCTTTCTGGAATTTATTTTAACATGTGGTTAGTTAAATCTAATATTTTTGTCCTGTTACTGACTAACCCAGATATTGCTGTACAATTACACTTTTTGATGCTTTTGGCATTAAATACAATTTAAGTGTTTTTCCCTATCCTAAGTGAATGGTGTCACCTTCATTATAAATTAATTTTTATGTTTACATGGGACTGTTTCCAGTCCTTTTGTTCTACTGGTTCAAATGCTCTTAACTTTCTGAGTACCATCCTTTTTCAAATATTGCAGATGATGGTGAGGATTTCAATATTGGAGGAACCAAACTATTCATTATTTTCTAAGTATTCTGAGCTGTTGTTGCTCTTTTATGACTGTCACATCTCTGAAAAAAAGGTCCTGATGATATTTTGCTCAAAACTGCATTAATTACATTTATCATTAAACAATTAGTAGCATTACAACAATCAGTTTTTCTACCAAAGAAAACAGACCATCTAATCTGTTTATCTAGATTTTTTTTATATCTTTAGTAAAGTTTTATAATTTTCTTTATTATGCATTGAGAATTGCTATTTAATTAATTTTATGTGATACCATATATTTTATTATTATACTTTCTTGTTATTGTGAACATGTGTTTCTATCTATTGTATTTTAAATCTGTTAATTACTGGTATTTACAAAAAATATTGATTTTTTTTAATTTTGTGACTAGATGCATCATTATCCCTCATTAATTTTGATAGATTTTAGCTGATAACTGATTATCATATCATCTGCTAAAAAGGTCAGTTTAAACCTTCTAAGTTACTTACATACTACTGAGCTCTTCTCATAATAATTATCAGTTTCTCTGGGAAATTTCTTGCATTTATATGCTATATTAGCCTGCTTAATCTGTCATAACAAAATACTACTGACTGGTGGCTTAAACAACAAAAATTTATTGTTACAGTTCTGGGGGCTGGGAAGTTCAACATCAAGGTTCTGGTCATTCAGTTTCTGGTGAGAGGTCTCTTCCTGACTTGCAGATGGCTGCCTTCTTACTATGTCCTTATATGTGGATATGTGTAGACTGAGAACAAAGAGTAAGAATTCTCCGGTATCTTTTTTAATGAGAACATTAACCCTATTCAATCAACACCTCATTTAAGCTTGATTACTACTTATAGTCCTTATTTCCAAATATAGCTACAATGAAGGTTAGGGTTTCAACATATGAATTTGGTGGTGATACAATCAGGTCCATAACAGATGCCTTGTAATTTAAGTCTTAGACTAAAAGTATCACATGTATATCACTTTTCCATTCTTCAATGATCCACTTCATACCTTCTATGAACTCCGGATTGGTATTTCCAGCTCCCAATTAAATAATGAGTTAGAATTCATCACCTTTGCTCACACACCTAAATACACTTGAGCCATTTATATTCTCTTTCTTCCTCATCTCCTCAAATCTTCAAATCCATTCCTCTTAAAAGGTTCCCTGACTTTATTTGGGTTCTTATTATGCTTTCCTAGATAGGTGATGCTATCTTTTTCTGCTTCAATTTCCTCCAAGCTCCCTTTCCCGAAGGAACTGGATTACTTCTCATTAAGTTTTTAAAATGTCACTCTCTAAAAAACTCAGCCTATGGGATCAATGCTATGGTGTAAACCTGAGAAAGGTTAATTCCAGTATTAGCCAGAACTATGATTATCATATATTGTATCTTCTTAGGAAGTTTTAAGTGTCTTATGTTATTTGCTTGGGTATCTAACTAATATGATTCAAATTATAAACAAAAACAACAAAGAAAAATAATTAAAATATATACAGACTAGATCATCTACTTCTGGTGCTACTGACTTGAGTTTGTAAATCTCTGTATGTATTAATATTATAAGCCAAAAATGTGCCATTCTCAGATATGCCTTTAAAAGCTAATATATATGAATTTTTTTTAAATGAAACTGTCAGCACATGAAACTTCTGCATAGATCAGGTTTCTGGGTTTCAGGCTATTGGCTTAGCTTTGAAGCAACAGCAAAAAATAACAACCTCCCAAAATGTTCAAGCAAATAACAACAATAACAACAAACACAAAAAAATGGAATACTTTTTTAAACAGTGAAATTACAACTCATATAGCAGTCAGAACAAATAACAGGGCAGCAGGTGGGAGGGAGAATCAAAGACTCTAACTTTACTCCAATCTCTATATATAAAAGGCTACTATGCTAAGTGTCTGACCATCAACCAGTTGCTATGATGCACACTGACCACTAGAGGGCAGATGCTCAAATAGGAGCTGCCAAGCTGCAGTGACTTGGCAGCAGCAGTTCTTGGGTGACACACCCCAAAAACAGAGAGGAGGGAGCCTGATTCCTCTTAGGGCTGTGCAATTCCACCTTCAGTCATGGGTTATGTTGTTGCTGGGGCACTGTTGGCCCTGAATCTCGTTTACTGCACACTTGCATTTGCATTCCACACCCTGTACAACAGCAACTTTGCAGAGTGCCCTCCAGGATCCCTCAGGGGATGTGGGAGAGCCGGTTTGAGCCCAATCCCCACAGGCCAGGCTGAGAGAGCCCACCTGCCAGAGGGACCCTGCTTACTCCACCAATCCCAGAGGGGGGATGCAGGAGATTGGCTACAGGGTATGTCTAACCCATCTTGCCCACTCCTGCCCCACTGGCCACCTTCTAATTAATTTTCTTTAATGTGCACAAATCTGTGCACTGGATCACTAGTATATTATAATGTACCAGTTGATTACCAGGCAAAACATTTGAAAATGCTGAATACTTAATACTATCTGATAAAGTCAATTTCTGAGTCTGAAAGTAAAAAAGCATGATGAAACTTGAAAATTTAACAGACAAAAAGAAAACTATGTCCCCAGAGTCTGTGTTATCAGAGGCAAGTAGAAAAACACAGATTTTCTATGTTTGTGATTTTTTGGGGGGAGATATACTTTATCTTCTTCACTGACTGCCTCTTCTCTCCCAAACTCATTTTAAATATTACCCAGAGATTTTTTGATACACCAAACACTAGTCTCCTATGCCCTCCCTCTAATACTAAAATAAACCACACACTCAACAGACAAATATAGGAAGTGCCTGAAATGTGCAAAGAAGAATGTGGACTGCCTAGGGACCTCGGGATTTGCAGAACAAAACATGGTGAGTTCTCTGGATTCCATACTACCTCCCGGATGTCTCAGACAGAGTACTGCGGAAGCCTCCATTCAGGAACAGAAAAAACCTTCAAGAGCCTGTACCTCCTAGCCAAAGACTCAGAAAAGAATAACGGAACAAGAGATAACCTTTTGGGCAATTCTTGCCCTACTCCAGCCAAATAGCAACAGAAGAAAATATGCCTCTACCTCTTAAGGAAGTGCTGGGAGGTGGGGATAATAAGCACTCCATTACCCCTCCTTTCATGTCAGTGAGGTTTAACAGGGATCAGAGCTTCCACTTTCAATCAGAGGCAAAAGGCAGAGTGCACCTTTTGGCCACTTTCACCCAGAAAGTGTGAAGGAGGCTGAGTACAGAGTTGAACTCCTATCCCACTTTTGCCTGGGTGGTGTCAGGAGGACAAGTGTAGTACACCTAACCCTCCAGGTGTACCTCAACAAATGTAGATAAATGTGTAACATATTTATAATATGTATATTATAGTAGCCCCCTCTTACCTGCAGAGAATACATGCCAAGACTTCCCCTATAGATGCCTGACATGGTGTGTAATACCGAACCCTACATATATATACTATTTTTACATATACAATATAATAAAAGGGTAATATGCAAATAGACCAAACAGCAATATAACCAACCAACCAATCAAAGTATAATATGCTAATAATATGCTAAAGTTGCTCAACTGCTCGCTATGATATGCACTGACCACCAAGGGACAGACAGTCAACTGGTTGACCAGTTGCTATGATGTGCATTGACCACCAGGGTGCAAATGCTCTGACCAGTAGGTTAGCTTGCTGCTGGGGTCTGGCTGATCGGGAGTGAGCGAGATGGGCTGGACATGCCCTGGAGCCCTCCCACGGTCCTTTCCTGGCCTGACTGTGATCATGTACTGATGGGGTCCCTCAACCTGGCCTGCACCCTCTCACAATCCAGGACCCTTTGGGGATGTTGGGGAGCCAGTTTCAGCCCAATCCCACAGGCTACTCCCCTTGGGAGGGCACCAGACACAGGGCTCATGGCTGGTAAGTGCTGCTGCAGCAACACAAGCCTCTCTGGATGGGAACTGATTGGGTGCAAGCCCACGGCAGGCACAGTGGGGCCGGGATGAGTGGGAGCAGTGGGTAAGAGCTGCAGGGAGTGTTGGACTATGGGTTTCGGCCCAATCCCACCCAGAGGGACCCCACCCATGCACAAATTTTTGCATCGGGCTTCTAGTACATGCATGACTATGATAAAGTTTAATTTATAAATTAGACACAGAAAGAGATTAAAATTAATAATAAAATAAAAAAAGTATAATGATGTACTGTAATAAAAATTATGTGAATGTGGTCTATTTCATAATATCTGAGAACCAATATGGCTCCTAAGTGACTAATGGGCTGGTATACAACATAGGTAAGCTGGGCAAGGGGGTGGTGTCTTATTTCATCACATGAATCAGAATGGCATAAATTTATTTTTTTATTTTTTAATTAAATCTTTATTGTTCAGATTATTACATTGTTTATCTTTTTTCCCCCCATAGCTCCCTTCCACCCAGCTCCCATCCCTCCCTCTATCCTTACCCCCACCATTGTCCTGATCCACAGTTGTATAATATTCGTTATTTCAGTCATTGTATGTTTAATTTCTAGTTGGTCCTTTTTCATCTCCTCTTGAGTCTCGCTAAATTTATCCATTTTTTTTCTAGGAAATTCTTGAAACACCTTATAACCGTGGTTTTGAACTCTATATCCAGTCATTTGTTTTCCTCCATTTCTTTTGTTTGTGGCATAAATTTAAAACTTATGAATTATTTCTGGAATTTTCAGACCACAGTTGACTAAAGTTAACTGAAACTGTGGAACCATGAATAATGGGGGGCAAGTGTATACATAAGCACATACTGTATAAATAAATAGGATCCTGAGTCTCATAATATGTGAAAAGTCCATGATAAAACAGAAAATTACTCATCATGTCAGAACCTAGGAAAATGACATGAATGAGAAAGACAATCAGCAAATGACAAAAAGATACCTTTGAGTGAATGGTTAAACAAAATGGACTACATCTCATCCAATGAAACAGTGAAAAAGATATGAACTATTATGTCTCAACTTTCAAATCTCCCAGGAATTGTTCTGAGTGAAAAAGCCAAATCAACAGGCCACACATTCTGATTGTACTTATATAACATTCTTGAAATGACAAAATTATAAAATTGAAAACAGATCAGTGGTTGCCCAGGGTCAGTGATGGAAAATGGGGAAGGAGATATAGGTGTAACTATAAAATGACAACATAAGAGAGCATTTTTCACAGAAACGCACTAGACAGAGCATCAGCACTTATGCCTAGCAGCCATTTTAAACAGCATAAGCACCAATAATACAAAAAGTATGGCACTATATAGAGAACAAAATGGATACAATTATGAGAAATGAAATAAGGAGGCACTACCTTGCTAGATCCTGGCTTGAAACACACACATCAGGCAACTCAAACTTTTCATGGCCCTGTGCTTGTTCATGAATGACAACAAACAGCCCCTTGAGGATGGATTTGGGGATTGCAAATAAGTTTTAGTAGATAGGTGAATTCTCAAATGTAGAATGGGGGAATGATGAGAATTGACTGTAATTTCTTATGAAACCCCTCTCTCTGGTTAAGCAAGCGAGGTAAGTACAGTTAATAACACAGTCTAGAAACAGACATGAAATCATATTCTCAGCAACATTTATGAGTAGTTTTTGAATCCTGCACATTTGTTATGCTCTCCATTAAAGCTACTCAAGATCTTTATCACACCCCAGTATTGTACTATGAGTACATTCTTCAGTTTTTTAGTTTCACCATGTCATTTTTTTTTCACTTGAACTGTGTGCCTTTGTGCATGGTTCATCCGTTGTCCAATATTGTAAAATATCATATTTTCTATTTAAGACTGCTACTTTGTGCTACCAGATACATTAAAATTTTTACTTCTACTTTATTCTCATATCTCTGGTGGATTTTAAAACGGTATTTGTGTTTCTAAATATACAAGATAATTCCCTAAAATTCCTAGAAGGTGAACTCATCTTCAGAGTTCATTGTAAATTGCAAAAATTTCATTCTCTCTACCAAGACAGTTGCCACAGATGCATTTTACAAGAACAAAGAAGGATTCTTTTATAGCATGAGAAAAGTCAAAAAAGAGAAGTCATGCACCCTTTAGTTTGCGGTGTTGGCATGTAGCAAAACAGCTTTTTGTTTTATCAACAGAACAGGCAACAATAAAACATGGATTGTAGCAGGACCAAAACTGTTTTTTCTTCCTCCTGAATTTTTCTGATTCTTAAGATAAAATAAGGACAACGTAATTTCTAACCCTCCTAGTTTTTCACATAAGGTATGTGTTTCTTTCTAAAGTAAACTGTCCCATTCTTACTGCTTTGTGACATCTTTAGAATAGCAGCTTGCAGTGCACATTGGAGCTGACTCTACAACACCCATACACATTATGTTGCAGCAGTATAGTCTGGGGATTAACACCCCTCATGGGTGGCTGTGGGTAGTAGACCAGTTGGCTGCACTTTTGGAATTACCCATAGAGCTTTAAAAACTGTAATGCCTGGGTTCCAATGCAGAGATTCTGATTTAATTGGTCTGAGGTAGAGCCCAGGCTTCTGAAACTCCCCAGGTGACTCTAAACTGCCTCCAAAGTTGAGAACCACAAGCTCAAACCAGGCATGCTAACCACCCTCAGCTCCCTTAGCATTGATTAATTCAGAATGAGGAGCCAAAACAACCAAAACCTGGTATTTATATCAGTTGTGGTTAGTGTCAACCCTCAACCTAAAAGAAGTCTGGAGGCTCTAGAAAGTCATCAGAGACTCAGGTTCTTTCCATATTTCCCTCCAATAAAATTTGATGCCAAATAAAAATGATTGAATATATTTGCTTTGTAGTAAAAATAACAATTCACCAATCTTAGATTGTGTGAGAACTATTTGCAATTCATCCTTTCAGTCTAGAAAAGGAAAAATCAATTTACTTTCCTAATGTATACAATTCAAGAAGCTGAGAAATATTCATTAAATCCATATATAATAAGCTAAATTGGGAATTTAAAATATTTTATTATAATACCATTTTCTTAAAATGAATTCATTGTTAAGAAATCATTGTTTCTATTAGATCCAAATAAAAAATAGACTCAATGCTTCCAAGTTTTGTATTAATTTTCCTTTTAGTAGAAAAGAAAACATCATATGGAAATTAATCTCAAAACATTTTGTCTGTCCTTCTTAATATTTTTGTATTACTTCATATATTCAAGAGGACTTGGGATATAGATGGTTTGATTTGGGAACATGTAAGGATAATCTAACCAATTTATTGTAGGCCTATAAATTACAAAGACATCACTTAGAGCTCCTATCCTGTCTTTGACTTTGATTCACAGGCAGATATAATGACCTAAAACAAGTCAGAACTAGTAATCAGAAAGAAATATGTAGCAATAGTTGTGCCTCTCCCAGACCATCTCAGGTAAACCATTTATTCTCATGGTAAATTCAAAACTAGCCTAGAAGTCAAGAATATTAAGATCAAGATGAGTTTTCTTGTTATAGCTAGTTGTGTAATATTAAACAAATAATTTAACATTTTCTGTCTCAAGATCATCATGTAGAAAATAACTAGCTCTGTTAGCTGGTCTTATAGGTCCATTCCAATGCTATATGTATCTTAGTCTCAATGTTCGTTCTTTTTCAGAAAACACAGTATTGGGCTAGCCCAGTGGTTAGCAAACTGGCTCAGGAGCCATTGTTTGCCACTCTGTTGACTAATGAGTTTGCAGACCACTGCACTAGCCAATGTCTAGACTCTGTCATTTATTCTTTCTTACTTTGTCTCTCCTTCTTAGATTAAAATTTCTTTTAACTTTCATATAGATAGGGGTAGAAGAGAACATTTGTTAAAGATGATTTATGAAATATGTAATTGATTTTCACATGGGTCAAATTCACTTTGTTTGTTTTATTCTGATCACATTCTTTATTCTGTCCCTTGGTATCATTTCAATGAATCTCATAGCTTTCTGGTTAAAAAGAATACTTACTTCCAGATTATAAAAAATCCAGTGAAGTTTAACTCAGTATTACCAATTCATATCCAATTTAAAATTTCTCCTCTTACCATCCACAGGTTGGACATAAGCCTGGGCAACTGTATTAGAAAAGGGAGTATGCCTTTTCCTATCTCTTATACTATTCTAAACCCTCCCTCATGAATTTAGTTTTTGGCTTCTCCTGGATGAGGTATGTGGAGGAAAGAAGGAAAGAAGGAAAATCTGATTTGTGCTTTTACAATGTCATTATCCACTCTCTGTGAGGCAGATGCTCAAAAGCTGGCTCTTTAAATGAAAAACAAGTGAATAAGACACATCACACCACTGCAACTTTGCCTGTTTTAGACTATATACTCATCATCTGATTGCTCATCCCACCCATAAATCAGATCCCACACAGTGTCTTTCTCCTGGGGTCCACACCTTATAAGTAAACATCCTATATCCTGCTTCTTGTTACATTGCTCTTAGTCAATGTCCTTTATGGTGGCTGTTGTCTGGCCATTTTTCACTCATTCATTTATCCCCCTTTCTTTAGGCTGCTCCTGTTCAAAGTCATGCACAAATTTTTTTTTCCTTGCCTCATTTGATTTTTATTAATTTTTTATACATATCTCCCCATTGCCCCCTCCCTCCCAGGCATACCCCAAACCCCCAGTGTCTATGTTCATTGGTTATGCTTATATGCATGCATACAAGTCCTTTGATTGATCTCTTATCTACCTCACCTAACTTTAATCTTCCTGCTGTAATTTCACAGTCTGTTTGAAGCTTTACTGTCTCTGTATTTATCCTTTTGTTCATCAGTTTATAATGTTCTTTATTATCCCCCAATGAGTGCGATCATGTGATGCTTCTCCTTCATTGACTGGCTTATTTCACTAAGCATAAGGCTCTCCAGTTCCAACCAGGTTGCTGCAAATGGTAAGAATTCCTTCTTTTTAATGGCAGCATAGAATTCCATTGTGTAGATGTACCACTGTTTTCTGATCCACTCATCTGCTGACGGGCACCTAGGATGTTTCCAAATTGTGGCTATTGTAAATTGTGCTGCTATGAACATAGGGGTGCATAAATCCTTTCTGATTGGTGTTTGTAATTTCTTAGGATAAATTCCTAAGAGTGGGATTACAGGGTCAAATGGGAGATCCATTTTTAGTTTTTTGAGGAAACTCCATACTGTTCTCCACAGTGGCTGCACCAGTCTGCATTCCCACCAATAGTGCACAAGGGTTCCTTTTTCTCTGCATCCTCGCCAACACTTGTCGTTTGTTGATTTGTTGATGATTGCCATTCTGACAGGTGGAAGATGGTATCGCATTGTTGTTTTGATTTGCATCTCTCGGATGATTAATGACTTTGAACATGTTTTCATGTGTCTCTTGGCCTTCCTTCTGTCGTCTTTTGAAAAGGTTCTATTTAGGTCCGTTCCCCATTTTTTTATTGGATCCTTCATCTTCCTTTTAAGTTGTATAAGTTGGCTGTAGATTTTGGAGATTAAACCTTTATCAGTGATAGCATTTGCAAATATGTTCTCCCATGCATTGATCTTTCTTGTTCTTTTGTTGATGGTTTCTTTTGCTGTGCAAAAGCTTTTTATTTTGATGTAGTCCCATTTGTTTATTTTTTCTTTAGCTTCCATTGCCTTTGGAGCAGTATCAGTGAAGAAGTTCTTTCGGCATATATCTGAGATTGTATTGTTATAATTTCCCTTCTAATGTTTAAGTCCTGTATCCATTTTGAGTTTATTTTTGTATTTGGTGTAAGTTGGTGGTCCAGTTTCAATTTTTTGCATGTATCTGTCCAATTTTCCCAACACCATTTATTGAAGAGGCTATCTTGGCTCCATTGAATGTTCATGCCTCCTTTGTCAAATATTGAGTCATGCACAAATTTATTTGACCCACAAACTGCAGGAACCTTACATTTAATTTCCCCAATAATTCTCCCTACACTCCTCCAGAAGTAGGCATAAGAATCCCATCTGAGTGTTCACTTTGGTAGCATCCAGCCAGAAAATAAGCAACATCATCTGGAAAGCCACTCCCAGGATCTCTTGTGTTCTTCTGTCACTCCTGTTTTGTTTTTTGTTTTTGTTTGTTTTTTTGCTTGAGAAGGGGAAATTGCTCCCCACCACTATTGACCCAAAAGAGAGAAGATCATTACAGTGTTCTTATTGTACAAATTCCTACGAAAGGACCTTCTTCTCTAATCAATGTGTGGGCTTTACCTTTGTAGCCTAGAGATTGGTGATATGATCTCAGACCTGGTTATGGAACTCATTGTTCCACATGTTGTTTCCTTCTAAAACATAGCCTTTATCCTCAGCAGTAAGGAAGATTTTAGCCAAAATTCTGAAGCAATTGCGAATATTTTATATACAAGCCATAGTGTAAAAACAGATCCCCAAAGGCTGTATTTTATGATCAGGCCTTGAAAATAGGAATTCTCCTTGAAACAATATTTTCTAAATTACTTATAAGGTTGGTTCATGTTGAAATAAAATTTGTGTCTGAAATATACAAAATGCTACCGCTTTTCCCTGGATGATATGTTAACATGTTATGTAAATCTGTTTAATAGAACATGGAGACTGTTTTATGTTTTCATTGCTTCCTTTTTCAGAAACAGAAACTTGGCTAACGCTCTCCTAGTTACTTCTCAAGGGTGCATGTGAATTATATTACAGCCAAACAAATAAAACTGCTCTTCAACGTGACATTTATTTTATTTGGGATGTGAGCTTTGTGGGAATTCCCCTTTATCCTGCTTCTTGTTACAGTGACATTCTTCTGCATTTGAGCCCATGATAATTACTCATTATTAGAATTAATCATATCACGTGCACCATAATTAGTATTATATTTACTTTTATTGACTTTCTATACACATGGGAGCTGTGCAGGTTATTCTTTAACATGTGCTCTCCTTCTGGGTTTTCCATTTGGAGCCAAGCAACTTAAATAACAGACTCATTGAAGTGAAGAGCATTTTATAGCCATAACTATAATCTCTGTAATCACCGCCATCATCATTTGTTGCCTCCAATGTGCTGAGTTTATACCAGGCACTTTATTATATCATCGATAATTGTCAAGTAACATTGTTTCTGTGTGGCCTCTCCACTTCCTCTTACAATGGTTTGTGGGTTTCATTAGCTGATGGGATACTTCAGAAGTTTGGTCTCATTGGGTTTTGAGCTGTAAGTCCTACGTGTGCTTTTTTAGTGGGGTTCACTGATGCTATTAAGCTCCCCATTGTCTGACAGAGTTTCTAACAAAATGACACAATGCAGACACTGTCTGGAACTTGTGAATCACTATAAAACCAGCAGGGTTCTCTATATTATACATAAGACATATTGGGAAATCTTTAAAAATAAAGCAAAATGAAAACTAATGAGAAAATTTTTAATCAACATAGCTCTTCCTCTATGTAGTATAACAGGTGTAGATATACTGTACTTTCATCGTTAAGGGGAGGGTCTCCTCACATGGAATTTTACTTCTGGCCTGACTTTAGTGTTGGCCTCACACTTGCTTTACCCCTTGGAGCTTCTCATCTGAGAATTACAGCAGCTTGAATGAGAAAATGCCAACCCTTCCTCTGAAATTTTGAGTCGTACCTATTATTTCAGGAGGTTGAACATTGTATTATTTTTGTGACCCTATTCTTAGACTCTATTGAGAAAGAGAAAGGGAAAGTCATTCAATTCCAGTTTAGACTTTCTACCACAGTTGTCTATGAGGTTAGCATATGTATAGGAGCTAACATATTTCTCAGGGACTACCTACCGAGTCTAATCCCATACAGAGGAAATGATACTGTCATTACCATGCCTTGACCTTATCTTTATACACTTGCTCATGGATCCTCACTCTCTCTCTGGACTCCCCACCTGCTTGATTGCATTCACTCTCTTGGTACTCTTTCCATAAGCCCTCACCCACTTCATGGAGTGTCATCCCTCTCTCTTCTAGGGCATATGAGTATGACAATAAATCTTTTAATTTTATATGCTTCTCCCAGTGTAATTTCTGTGGTCATGTTGAAATAATCTTTAAAGACCCCACAAGGAGGACTTACTCCTCATTTACAATCTAGGCTTTTCCAATCTGTGGCTCAAAATTCTTTCAGCCTCTACCCATTACTCAATTTTGGAAGATTAGCCAGCATAGTGAAGCAGCAGTGTGTTTCCAAATTGGGACCTTGTGGAATCACTGAAAGCAAAGATACACTCCTTGAGGGAAAAAGCTATCATTAAAAAGAATTTAAAAAAAAATCTTGAAAAATTCTTTCTTCTCTGGAAAACCTTATTTTTTTGCTCCTAAGGTCTTCAACCTATAATCTATTTTATTTAATGCCAACTGATAATTAGGCATCATAGCCTAGCCAAGATGGCATTTAAAATTAACCATCATAGTGTTAATGTTTAAAAGACATAAACATTTACAAAACAATGTACAAATACAGTAGTGAAAACTATAATAGTAGATATAATTTATATAAATAATATAAAAATAATATTCATTGAGCACTTCTAAGTATTCCTCACACCAAGCCTATGATTAATTATTGTCTTTATTATCCAAAAGGCATGGAGAGGTTAGGTGACACAGAACCTAGAACCTATACTCCTAACCATTAAACCACCTGCTATGCTCATACCTTTTTATTGATACCTCCCCTCTTTCTACTTCCTTAATCTGTTTGATTAATAATAAGTATATGAAGAAAGCTAAATTAATTCTAAATTCACGACTCAAAACTATTTAAAGATACTGGAAAATATGAGCTAACAAAAAGGCACCCATTAATTTTGGAAGATTAGCCAGCATAGTGAAGCAGCAGTGTGTTTCCAAATTGGGACCTTGTGGAATCACTGAGAGCAAAGATACACTCCTTGAGGGAAAAAGCTATCATTAAAAAGAACATTGAAAAGTACATGCTTTTACCATGTGAACATGTGTATCTCAAGTCTAAAGGCATCTGTAGTCTAAGTTAATAAACAAATTATGTACTCATATTATGAAGCAATAATTCAGTAATATTTGAAAAAACAAATCACTCCACAGGATAGTGACAAACAAAAAATGAACCTGTCAAGAGAAAGATTGGGAGCACTATAATGGATATTTAAGTAAGTTTTCTATATACAGTGCATTAGGAGAAGTGCGTTAAAAGCATCTAGAAATAATAGAAAGACCTTAAATTTGTACAATGAAAGTAAATCATGACAAATAAATTTGGGCGCTTTTTGGGAAGCAACGAACTTTGGAAAAGAGGTGGTCTTTCAGAGTTTATGTGCATTTTTGAGGAAGTGGAAATACCAAAGGGAAAAAATCAGTTCATATTTATAGAGACTAGAGATCTGTATTTACCGATGTTGATTTTATATCTAGCCTACTGCAACTCACTATCTAACTTATTAATTTATTTTGGAGATATTTGTTGAACATCCTCTCGCTGCAGACACTCTTCAGATACAGTGAAAATTCAGGTAAAAACCCCTATCCTTATATAGCTTACATTATACAGATAACACCAAAAATAATAAATAAAATATATGATAGTGTTAAGTTGTATGAGTATAATAGATAGGAAAAAGGAACTGAGAAAACATGAAAGGGAGAATGAAAAGGGCTCATGGGAATCTGACTGGAGCTGCAGAAAGAAAAAAGTAAATGAGAAAGGGGCAAGGAAAAAATGAGTATGTTACATCTACAATTGATAAAAGCATCAATCTTTATGTACAGAAAACTCAACACTGACAAATTCACAGATTATACAGTATCTCAAAGAGCATACTGTGTGTCTGAAGATAATGAATCAGTGGTATATTCAAGCATGTCCCTGCCTGTTCAAGGGAACCAATTATTAAATTTTTAGGAATTTGGACAACCAGTTATTAAACTATCAGCAGCTTGAAATTAGCCATGGTAGGAATACTGAAACCAACAGTAATCAGCAAACACTACCATCAAGAGCCAATTGTTAACATCTACCAGCATACCCCAACTCTGAGTCCTGGAATCTTATCTCCATGACATGCTAATACACAATATTATGCCTTTGCAGCATAAGCTCATTGAAAGCAAAGATACATTCCTTAAATGCTTTCATGCACTCTGCAGAACCAGACATATGTTCCTCAAATATTTGCTGGTTAGATGCTATAAGTAAAGCCAGAGGTAATCCTTAATTCCTAAGGAAGCAATGGAAGTCTACAACTGTCTTAATTAGTTACCATCAGAAAACTACATATCTCTCAGCTTTCAGTAAGTATAATGAATTGCAAAAATCTCAAAATATCCTTAATATAAATATCCATTATTTATGAAGAGAATTTGAACAGGTAATTTTAGATGTTCCAATGTGAAAAGAACACATTGGAGTTATTAATAATCTCAAAATAAATTCCTAAAATAATGAGAGTATATTGACTTTCTGAATTGATAAATCAAATGTCCTTTCAGGCTCTGGCAAAGTGTCATGAGCTCCCTGTCAAGCCAGAGAGATGAAATGACCGGACTGTTTAAAGAAGAAAATGAAAACATATAGTGAAAAGTGGGCAGAAAAAGATAGAGTCAAAGTCCAGTCAATTAATTTGCTAAGAGAAATCTCTAGAAATAAATGTTTCAGTATTTGCATAACAAAGTTGCCACAGTAGATAGCAAAACACATGTGTTCTCAAATATAATGGGATCATTTTTTAACTATTACAATTTCAAAAAAAGTACAAGTTGAAGAAAAATGGATGTACATTGCGCCAAGAACCATTCAGAGAAGAAAGATAAGAATCCAAGTTTGGCTTGATGGGAACTAGTTAAATAATGAAAAAAGGTGGTTAAAATTGTATAGAAATATTAATCTGATTCAAAAAGAAATGTTATTTCTATTGAATTTATTGGAATTACATTGGTTAATAAAATTATATAGGTTTCATGTGTATAATTCTATTTTACATAATCTATATATTGCATTGTGTGCTCATCACCCCAAATCAAGTTTTCTTCCATCAAAAGAAATTTATAATTCACTGGTAGGAAAAATTGCCCCAGTACATCTCTTTATGATCGTGATGAAGAAATCCATCTCATGGTTTTAAACTTACCTCCAGAAATCTAAAAAATTACAGTGAACAATTTTACCAGGCAAAAGGCTTAATTAGAAAAGCTTTGGCCTAACTCCCATCTCATTCCATTCTACTTCTCTAATTAATCAATACACATAAGCTCTAACTAAGACCATAATCCTATACTGAAAAGAAGTTACCTTTTCTTCCCAGTTTTTACCTTTACATGCTGAACTTATAATTTTATAAAATGGCATTTAAGACTTAGGCCACATAGAACAATTGACCTAAAATTTATTGGGCTTAAATAAAGCATTGTCTATTCTTTATAGAAAAGGATCCTTTGGTTTTTTTTATTAAATAACAGAGGTAATACTAAATTAAAGGTCAAAAAAAGCCATTTTATCTAGTTTTTTTCAGATGCTTTGAAGATGGCTGTATAATATTTATAGGAGGTAAACCTATTTTTATCTTAAGAAATTTACTTTTGATCTTAAAAAAAATCTACCTGCTGATTTTGTATTTAAAAAAGCATTAAAAAAGATTCATATTGAGCTCATAAGAAATTGTTTCAACCTTTACTCAAACATTTACAAACCAATATTTTTGGAACTAAAAGTAAGCACATATAATGAAAAATATAATAATTTCTAAACCAGAAATAAATTATTTTGAAATAAAAATTTTTTATGATGGTCAAATACTTAATGTGGAATTCAGTGTTCTTTTTTTTTTCCTCAGTGATTTAGGCCCACTGCAAAGTATGACTCTGAAAATTTATATTAAAATGGCATGGTCATATATATTTCTAGATGTAAGCAAAATAGATTCCAGAGGGACATTAATGTAAGATATAGAAAGTTATTAGTTTTATTTAAAACCATGCAGCCCCAAAGCAAGACCTGACGAGAGTTTAGCATACCACTATCTCCTCCAATCCCCAAATATACAAATCTTCTGGAAGAACAAAGAGCTTGCTGTGCAAATAAAGTCTCTATGCAAGTTCTCTAGTTACCCAGTATGTTCCCCCACCAAAAATTTAGCCAGTTTCCTAGTCTGAAAACCTTCATATGTAGGTTAAAAAAATTTTTTTTATTGATTTCAGAAAGGAAGGGAGAGGGAAATAGAAATATCACTGATGAGAGATAATCATTGATCAGATGTCTTCTGCACATCTCCTATTGGGGATTGAGCCTGCAACCCAGGTATGTGTCCTTGACTGGAATCAAACCTGGGACCCTTCAATCTGCAGGCAGATGTTCTATCTGCTAAGCCAAACCAGATAGGGCCATATGTACTGGGAGGTTTTAAGAGCTTTTCAAATTACCAATTGTTTTGTTTTTTATCATAAGAAAAGCTAGAACATCTTGTGAAATTAGATGTGCTCAAACTCATCCTTGCAAGTGGTGCAGGGTTGCAGGGTTGTAGGGACAGGTACATTGATTTGCATGAAATTAGGAAAAGTAAGATAATGTGTTGAGAGAGAGAAAAAGAGTGTGTGCACTGATGTGCATGTGTGTGTCCACTAAGAAAGAGTATTAATACTGCTTAGTATTTTTGAACTTTTCTTGAAAAAATAAAATTTGGTAACTTGAAGTAAAATACAAGAATTTAGAAATCACTTTTCTAAAGCATTCAGCTTTTATTTTGGACACTTTTTTCTTTATGCTAGTGATTGTTTCCTAATAATATGCTTTTAGCTATCTGCTATGATTATATATCTATTATTCCTAGTGAATGGGGATATTCCTACAAAAAAGCTGATACCACTGATGTCTGGATTATTTGAGATGTTATAACCAAGCAGGAAATGGTCATCATAGACCCTCTCCCCTACATGCTATCTTTCTTCTCCTGGTGAAGCTCGGAATCCAGTGTCCAGAGATGTTTCTCATTTATTGATTAGAACACCCAGTTCCCTAACTACAAATGGCCAACTAATGTCATAGGTGTAATTAGATCTGTGGTTACAAAAGCAGAATGCTAAACACGGGGGCACTAAAAATAAAGAACTTTGGGAGACACTATCTTTTATAGGTATAAATGGTAGATGAGATTAATGGAAGCTAAAGTTTAAAAAAGGAAATGGGTTTAAGCAGAAGACAGGAATTCAAAGTATCCTTTGAAGTACCCATATATCACCCCAATAGAAAGCCAACCAATGTCCTGTCAATCAGGACTGCTCTAGTACCCAATTGTTCCACAGGAAACTCATAATCCTTGCCTGAGGAAAGGTAGGACCATTAGCATGCTTCTTTCCAATTCTCTATGGATAATTGCAAATCAGAATGTTCCACTAATTAAGGAAAATTCCAACTGGGGAAAAATTGTCAGTCTTCACATTTCAGGCGCCCTATCCTTTGGAAGTGATTGTCTTGCTGTCCACTCCATTCCTACCGTGGATTCAGGTGGTAGAGGGAATAGCTTTCTTCTAGAATGCTGCATTCCACAAAACAACAACAACAACTGGGCATCCTGATTTTCCCCTCAGTCCTCTTCTTATGTTGAATGTGGGTGTGAATTCTGTACCGATGCCTCCTTGAAAGCCCTTCAATGGAAATATTAGTATATGTGCTGAGTTAGAGAATTTGTCATCAGCTTTGGATATTGGCCATCATTTCAGGAAAAGAGAAAAAAATTCCTGATGTCTTGGTACACTATATACAAAATAAGCAGGAAATATATCAAATATCACAAATTGAAGGTTTGAAGGGGGCCAAACAGTCTTGAGTACAAGCTAAAAATATAGAAATGGTGAGTGCAGCCACAGCAGCCTCATTATACTAACAATACAGTATTTAGTATATTTAATTGTATTATTATATATTTATTTGACAGATGATGTAAGAGGGGTGGGAAGGGAGAGGAAGAGAGAGAGAGGAGGAAGAACAGAGGAGGAGGAGGAAGAGGATGAAGGCAGAGATAGAGAGAGAGAATGAGAGAGAGAGAGAGAGAGAGAGAGAGAGAGAGAGAGAGAGGGGAAGATGTGGATTTGTTGTTGCACTTCTGTATGCATTCATTGGCTGCTTCTAGTTCGACCGGAGATCTAACACATAACCTTGGCATATGGAAATGATGCCCTCACCAATTGAGCTGCCAGGGCTTCAGTATATTTTAGAAGGATTGGGAAATTATCTATGTTGACAAATGGTAGCATGTCTTCTTGATTTTCTATGTTATTGCCCCAAGATGTTAAAAAAAAGTGCTTCATGTTCAGGCTAAAATATGACTAAATCTAAAATAATGCAACTTGAAATTTTTATCCATCTCCTACCCTATCTCCAATTCTTGGAGTAACCAAGGGTATCTTCAGTGTCTCTTTTCTATCTCTACTCTTTGCTGAGGAGATATCCTTACCCTTGTATAACTTGGTTATTGCTCAAATTATATTTTTATTTATAACCTCAAATTTAACAGGCTTGGGAATCTTGATCTCTATACTAATTCTAAGAACTCCTGAACAAATGTTCACATAATTCATGATTTACTTAAATCACAAAACTTGGAAGTCATCTCTGATTCCTCTCATTCCGTCGCATCTAATCCAGCAGCAATTACTAACAAGTCTATTCACAATTATATCATAGATCAGGCTACTTCTAACTACCAATAACAATAATTTCTGGCTAAGATTACTTCAAATATATCCAATTATCTCCATGCCTATAAAATCTCCTTCTCATTCTTATTCACTATAATCAATATCTAACTCATTCTAGGCAGAAAGTGTTTTCATTATACTAAAACCACATATATATCATAGGATATCTTAGAAAACACAGACATTCACAAAAATATTTTTATTTCTTGAAATAGGCCAGCCAAAACCGGTTTGGCTCAGTGGATAGATCATCAGCCTGCAGGCTGAGGGGTCCCAGGTTCAATTCCGGTCAATGGCACGTACCTTAGCTGCAGACACATCCCCGGTGTGGGGTGTGCAGGAGACAGTTGATTGATGTTTCTCTCTCATCGATGTTTCTAACTCTCTCTCTCTTCCTTCTTCTCTGAGAAAAATCTATAATATATAGATTATAGATTATAGAAAGAAATAGACCAAAAAATACCTTAGACGTTTAAATTTAATGTATTTTTTTCATTTAATATATTTATTGCTATATAATTTCATTCTATGTGAAAGATTGAAAACAAAACAACAATAATAGGAAGTACTATCTACTATATGGAAAATAAACTGAGATGATATAATAACCTTCATTAAGAGGTATTTAAGAAAAGATCATGATCAGGAGAGGCCTGCCATGCTAAAATCGTGAAAGAAAGTGTTTTAGGCAGAAGGAACTACTAGTACTTAGCCCTAAAGTAGAAAAAACTAGTGTGTTCCCAGGCCCAAAGAAAGACTGAAGGATTGGCGAGGAAAAATGGCTGCAGAATAGACAGACGCATCTGGAGCTTTGTCATTGGGCAGAGGGAGAGAGAGCAGCTGAGAGTCACACTGGGAGTGTTTGTTGGCTGTGGGAGCCACCAGTGCAAATGTGGACACTGCACCATCTTGCAGAGGGAGGTGGATGTTTGTGGCAGTCTGAAAGCTGCAGCTGAAGCACTCACCAAACAGCCAGGGACCCAGAACACTGCTCTCCAATTGGTGCAGACACACGGACTCAGAGGAGCTCCACACGGCACACAGAAGGTCAGATTTCACCTGGGATAAGGTGAGGTCTCCTGTCCCGCAGAATAGAGAAGCGCACACTGTGGGAACCGGGCTGCAGGAAAGCTGCTTCTGGAAAGGTTTGCGAATGTGGGGCAGGGCGTGATCTCTAAGTGTGGAAGCAAACTCTCAGGGCTGTTGACAGAGGGGAGCTCTAGAAAACAACTCACTTTGATCTGAGGCAGAAAGGCAGCCGGGAAGTTATTACAGTGTCCAGGCTGCAAAATCCCCACAAACCGGTTTTAAGAACCACAGAGTAGCAGGATCTGAGCACAGCCTAGAGAGATCCTGTGCTTAGTCTCAGAGGTCAATTCCGAAACACTGTCACCCAGTGGATGATGCACAAATTGACTCTCGCATAACCACAAAAGAATAAAGAGATTAAGACCTCAGCAGTGGAACACAGGGAACTGCAATACCCTCCCTACTGGGAAACAGGAGTACCAAGCTGAACAATAGTGGAAGTGAATGACCATTCTATTTTTATCCTTTTTTTCTTTTTAAAATTTATTTTATTTTATTTTGTTATTTTATTTTCATTTTTGCATATTTTAATTAAAAAACTTTTTTTTCTTTCCTCCTAAATTGATTTTACCTTTTTAATTATTGTATTTCTGTTTTCAACTAGTATTATTACTACTAGTATTTTACCTTTTTGGAAAAAAACAAGTGTCATTTTGTTTTCCCTTTATTTTACTTCGGGATTGGAGTTCTACATTCTATTTTCATCTTTCCTTTAGCATAATTTTACTCTATCTCAACTCTACCTTTATGGCAACACTTTCCTCCTAACTTCCCCCATTTTGTTGTCTTGTTTCTCTTTCCCTTTTCCAACTTTAGATTCTCCCTATTCTTTCTCTTTACCTGGTTAAAATTTCACCCCACTTATATATCTATTTTCAAACCCCCTACTCCAAGCCCATACAAACGTCTCTCTTCTTGTCTTCACTATCCAAAAAATAGTTTTTCTCTATGTCCTTTTGATGCTGTTTGCCTGAACGGTGATTATATCAATTTTTTGTACTTTTTTGTGAGATTGTTTTAGCTTATTCTACTTGTTTTATTTGGCTTTTTGTTTGCTTTGTTTTGGTTTGTTTTTTACCTCTCTTTTCCCTCACCCCCCTCGATACCAGTTGCTATTTGTAGTTTGTATTAATCTCCAGGTGCTGGTTGCCGGCATTTATTGGGATTAGTGACTGTTCTATTGGAGTTTTCTCCTGACATCTATATTTTGTTCCCCTTTTCTCTCTTATCCTCTTTCTTTTCTCTCTGACTTTTTTTATCTTTCTCTCTTCTTCTTCTTCTTCTTCTTCATCTTCTTTTTCTTCTTCTTCTATTTCTCCATTTTATTTATTATTTTTATTTTATTTTATTTTTGTTCATTTATTTATTTATTTAATTCTCCCTCTCCCAATTTCATTTTGGCACTTTTTTTTCCCCTCATTTTCCTCTTCTTCTTTCTCTACTTACCGCTATTTTGTCTTTCATTGGTGGTCACCTTACTTGTGATTATAAACATCATGAATACATTTCTGTTCAGTGCCTTGTGTGTTGTACCTAGTTGTGTTGTAGTTTGTGCCTTTGAATCAACGTAGGGGAGAGAACAACATAACTAGACACCCAGAGAAGAAAGACCATGGGCAGAAGAAGAAACAGCCCACATACGACAGAAAGGCAGGTATAACCAGAAAAGGAAGTAAAAGAAATAGAAGCAGAAATGAGCCTGTCAGAGAAAGAGTTCAGAGAAATGATTATAAGGTGGATCAAAAGAATGGAAGACAAAATCAATAATGTCAGTAAGAGCCAAGAGGAAATGAAGAAGAAGTAAGAAGAAATTCAGAATAATCAAGAAGAAATGAAAAATGACATCACTGCTATAAAGAACTCAATAGAAAGCATCAAAAGTAGACTAGAGGAAGCAGAGGACCACATCATGAGCTAGAAGACACAGTAGGAAAAAATACCCAAGTACCGCAGCTTCTAGAAAAAAAAAATTAAAAAGCAAGAGGAGAGCCTAAGGGAACTTAGGGATAACATGAAACAAAACAACATCCATATAATTGGGGTTCCAGAAAGAGTGTAAAGTCAGCAAGGATTAGAGAAAATGTTTGAAGAAATACTGACAGAAAATTTCCCCAATATAGGAAAGAAAAAACCCACACATATCCAAGAAACACACAGAGTCCCAAGCAAAATGAACCCCCAAAAATCGACACCAAGGCACATTATAATTAAATTGGCAAACACCTACGACAAAGTAAGAATCTTAAAAGCAGCCAGAGAGAAACAGAAAATTACCAACAAAGGAACCCCCATAAGACTAGCTACTGATTTCTCAAAAGAAACTCATCAGGCCAGAAGGGAATGGAATGAAATATACAAAGTCATGCAAAGGAAGAGTCTGAATCCAAGAATACTGTATCCTGCAAGGCTTTCAATCAAAATTGAAGGTAAAATCAGAAGCTTCACAGACAAAAAAGGACTAAGGGAACATATTACCACCAAACCAGCAATACAAGAAATGTTAAAGGGTCAGCTCTAATAAAAAGAAATAGGAAGCGAAGAAGGAACTCTGGGGTAAAGACTCAAAATGGCGACAGATAAGTACCTATCAATAATAACTTTAAATGTAAACGGATTAAATGCTCCAATCAAAAGACATAGGGTAACAGATTGCATAAGAAAACATGATCCATATATCTGCTGTCTACAAGAAACCCACCTCAGGAAAAGAGATGCACACAGATTGAGGGTGAAGGGATGGAAGATGGTATTTCAGGCAAATGGAAATGAAAAAAAAAAGCTAGGGTTGCAATACTTATATCTGACAAATTAGATCTCAAAGTGAAGGATATAACAAGAGATAAAGAAGGCCACTTCATAACACTAAAAGAAACAATCCAACAAGAAGAAATAACTCTGGTAAACATATACACACCAAATATAGGAGAACCTAAATACATAAAAAAACTCTTGGAGGATATTAAGGGCGAGATTGACAGCAATACAATCATAGTAGGAGACTGACTTCAATAACCCACTGTCACCACTGGACAAATCCTCTAAACAAAAATCAACAAAGAAACATCAATCCTAAATGACTCACTAGACCAGATGGAATTAATTGACATCCTCAAAACATTTCACCCCAAAGCTACAGAATATACATTCTTCTCTAGTGCACATGGGTCATTTTCAAAGATAGATCATATGTTGGGTCATAAGAAAAGTCTTTTCAAATTCAAGAAGACAGAAGTCATATTAAGCATTTTCTTAGACCATAGTGGCATAAAACTGGAAATCAACTATAATAAAAACAATAAAAAGAAATCAAACACATGGAGACCAAACAGCATGCTATTAAACAACGACTGGGTAACCAAAGAGATCAAGGAAGAAATAAAAAACATCATGGCAATAAATGACAATGACAACACAACAATACAAAATTTATGGAACACTGCGAAAACAGTCATGAGAGGGAAGTTCATAGCCCTACAAGCCTACTGTAAAAAAACATGAAACAATGGTAATAAATTACTAACCTGACAACTCAAAGAGCTAGAAAGAGAGCAACAAGAAAAGCCCATTGTAAGCAGAAGGAAGAAAATAGTAAAGATCAGAGCGGAGATAAACAACATGGAGACCAAAGAAATAATTCAAAAAATCAACAAAACCAAGAACTGGTTCTTTGAAAGGATAAACAAGATTTATGGACCTCTAGCCAGGCTCACCAAGAAGCAAAGAGAGAAGACCCAAATAAACAAAATCAGAAATGAAAGAACAGAAATAACACAGACTCAGCCAAAATACAAAGGATTGTTAAAAAATACTATGAACATCTCTATTCCAACAAATTGGATAACCTGCAAGACATGGACATATTCCTAGAAAAAATATAACCTTCCAAAACTCAATCAAGAAGAATCTAAACATCTCAATATTCCAATAACTATGGGAGAAATTGAGGCAGTCATCAAAAAGCTTCCAGCAAATAAAAGCCTGGGACCAGATGGCTACACAGGAGAGTTTTACCGAACATTCAAGAAACTATTAAAATCTATCCTCCTCAGACTATTCAAAAATATTCAAGAAGAAGGAACCCTTCCAAACACCTTCTATGAAGCCAGCATCACCCTAATACCAAAACCAGATAAAGACAACACAATGTAAGATAATTATATAGGCCAATATATCTCCTGAACATAGATGCCAAAATCCTCAACAAAATTCTAGCAAACCGGATCCAGCAGTACATCAGAAAGATCATACACCATGACCAAGTAGGATTCATCCCAGGAATACAGGGATGGTACAATATCTGCAAATCAATAAACGCAAATCACATAAACAAATTGAGAGATAAAAATTACATAGTCATATCAATTGATGCATTTGACAAAATCCAACACCCTTTCTTGATAAAAACTCTCAGCAAAGTGGGAATAGAAGGATCATACCTCAACATCATAAAAGCCATATATGATAAACCCACAGCTAACATCATACTCAATGGGCAAAAACTAAAACCATTTCCCCTAAGAACAGTAACAAGACAGGGATGCCCACTCTCACCTCTCCTGTTCGACATAATACTGGAAGTATTGGCCGTTGAAATTAGACAAGAAGAAGAAATAAAAGGCATCCAAATTGGAAAAGAAGCAAAGCTGTCCTTATTTGCAGATGACATGATACTGTACATAAAAAACCCAAAGGCCGAGACCGGTTTGGCTCAGTGGATAGAGCGTCAGCCTGCGGACTAAAAGGTTCCAGGTTCGATTCCGGTTGGGGGCATGTACCTTGCTTGTGGGCACATCTCCAATGTGGGGTGTGCAGGAGGCGGCTGATCGATGTCTCTCTCTTATCGATGTTTCTGACTTTCTATCCCTCTCCCTTCTTCTCTGTGAAAAATCAATAAAATATATTTAAAAAAAAACCTGAAGGACTCCATCCCAAAACTAATTGACTCAATAAATGAATTTGGCAATGTAGCAGGATATAAAATTAATGCCAAGAAATCTGTGGCATTTCTATACACTAATAGTGAAATTACAGAAAGAGAGACTCAAAAAGCAATCCCATTTACCATCGCACCAAAAAAATTAAGATACTAGGAATAAACCTAACTAAAGAGGTAAAAGACCTATTTGTAGAAAACTGCAGGACACTGAAAAAAGAGATAGAGGAAGACATAAACAAATGGAAGAGCATACCATGCTCATAGATTGGAAGAATCAACATCATTAAAATGTCCATACTACCCAAAGCAATCTATAGATTCAATGCACTACCCATTAAAATACCAATGACATATTTCACAGACCTAGAAAGAACTCTCCAAAGATTCATCTGGAACAAAAAAAAGACCCTGAATACCACAGCAATCCTGAGAAAGAAGAACAATAAAGTAGGTGGGATCTCAATACCAGATTTCAAGCTGTATTACAAAGCAACTGTTCTCAAAACAGCCTGTTAGTGGCACAAGAACAGACATATAAATTAATGGAATAGAATAAAAAATCCAGATATTGACCCAAAACACTATGCTCAATTAATATTTGACAAAGGAGGCATGTACATCCATTGGAGTCAAGACTGTCTCTTCAATAAATGGTGCTGGCAAACCTGGACAGATAGATATATGCAAAAAAATGAAATTAGACCATCAACATACACAATACACAAAAATAAACTCAAAATGGATACAGGATTTAAGCATAAGACGGGAAACCATAAAAATACTAGTGGAATCCACAGGCAGAGAAATCTCAGACATATGTCGAAATAACTTATTCACTGATATTGCTCCAAAGGCAATGGAAGCTAAAGAGAAAATAAACAAATGGGACTACATCAAAATAAAAAGCTTTTGCACAGCAAAAGAAACCATCAACAAAACAACAAGAAAGACCACTGTATGGGAGAACATATTTGCAAATGTTATCACTGATAAAGGTTTAATCTCCAACATCTACAGCCAACTTATACAACTTAATAAAAGGAAGATAAACGATCCAATAAAAAAATGGGCAATGGACCTAAATAGAACCTTTTCGAAAGATGACAGAAGGAAGGCCAAGAGACACATGAAAACATGTTCAAAGTCACTAATTATCCGAGAGATGCAAATCAAAATGACAATGCGATACCATCTTACACCTGTCAGAATTGCAGTCATTAACAAATCAACAAACGACAAGTGTTGGCGAGGATGCAGAGAAAAAGGAACCCTTGTGCACTGTTGGTGGGAATGCAGACTGGTGCAGCCACTGTGAAGAACAGTATAGAGTTTCCTCAAAAAAACTAAAAATGTATCTCCCATTTGACCCAGCAATCCCACTCTTAGGAATTTATCCTAAGAAATTACAAACACCAATCAGAAAGGATTTAGGCACCCCTATGTTCATAGCAGCACAATTTACAATAGCTACAATTTGGAAACAGCCTAGGTGCCCGCCAGCAGATGACTGGATCAGAAAACTATGGTATATCTACACAATGGAATTCTATGCTGCCATTAAAAAGAAGGAATTCTTACCACTTGCAGCAACCTGGATGGAACTGGAGAGCCTTATGCTTAGTGAAATAAGCCAGTCAATGAAGGGGAAGCACCATATAATCTCACTTATTTGTGGATAATAAAGAACAATGTAAACTGATAAACAAAAGGATAGATACAGAGGCAGTAAAGCATCAAACAGACTGTCAAATTATAGCAGTAAGATTAAGGAGAGGTGGGGTAGATAAGAGATCAATCAAAGGACTTGTATGCATGCATATAAGCATAACCAATGAACATAGACACTGGGGGGTTGGGATATGCCTGGGAGGGAGGGGCGTCAATGGGGATATATGTATACATGTAACAAACACACACACACACACACACACACACACACAAAACATATGGTTGAGAAGGTGGGAGTGGGTGGGTGAATGGGGAGAAATTAATCCAAAAATTTATATGCATAACCCATGGACACAGACAATAGTGTGGTGAAGGCCTAGGACAGGGGGATAGGGGTAGCAAGGAGGGGCTCAATGGGGGAAAAAGGGACTTCTGTAATACTTTCAACAATAAAACACATTAAAAATGATACATTAAAACAAAACAAAAACAAAAAAACACTGAAGGACTGACTGAGTGTTTAAAGCTTACTTAGTAGAATTGGGGGCCTGGGGGAGACTCACAGAGTTAGGTACATTCAAAGAAGTACAGTACTTGTTCGCCTTGGTTAGTTAAGTCCATTTTATGTAATTTGGGATGAGAAACCATTAAAGGGATTTAAACAGAATACTGATGTCATCTGATTTATATTTTAAAAGATCTGGTTTTCAGAAGCAAGTATTCTCTCCCCAAGAATATGCTTATTTCCCAATGCTAATCTGTGATTCCATGACTTCATTATATGCTGATGGCCCATGTTTAAAGAACTGTCTAGGAATCTTTCATGCTGAACTGGAAGGAAGGAAAATGGAAGTCAGTTTCCATTACTAAGCCTATGACCGATGAACCAGAAATGCTCTGAACTGTGAAAGGAGCAAATCTTATTCCACCATAAACCTATTAATGTCTCTCTTCCTCCAAAAGCACATATAATTCTGTTAGCAGACCATGAATATTAGCTATCCGTAGAGGGAGTTCATTCCAAGTAATAATTTACCTAAATCTGGAGGTTCTTGGGAATCAAGGGACTAAAATCTGGAAAATACAAGTAAAATTGAACACCAATTAGAAAAGTGCCACAAATTTTAGGCTGTCTTTTACCATATTCTAGTTATAAACATCATTCCTCTATTAAACATGTGCAATCTGCCTGCAGAAACTAGAAATCAAGAGAAACGGAAAATACCCAATGCCTCATATTGGATATCATTATGATAGTTACATCTGAGTCGTCTCGTGATGATGCCTGCATGATCTGTGTCACTGAGAATACAGAGTATGTCATCAGAGAATATAGAGATTATTCTCAAATGTTCTCCTCTATCTCATACATACTGTGAATGGAAAATAACCCTTCCATTCATGATCAGTCCCCTGCCAAGGTAAAAGTAATTTCGTTTCTGAGGATACATTCTATGGTAAGCTGACTCTCCATTTGGTTTTAAGTCAAAGGCCAAGATAATAAAATAAAGCAAAGTAGAACAAGCTCTGTTGATTTATATATGAGGAGATATATTTTCTTTCTTAAAAACTGCCCAGTTGATTTATATATGAGGAGATATACTTTCTTTTTTAAAAACTTCACAGACAGTTACTTTCCAATTCACTGTGTTCAAAGAGCAATATAATTCGGCTGGTTTTAATAAGTTAGATTTTAAATATAGGGGGGATAATTTTACTTGTTGTCAAACAGATCTTAGAAATCATGTAGCCCAGCTATCAATTCCCAGAAGAGAAACTAAAGTATAAGAGTTTCAGTTTTTGTTAAAAGCTACCACAAGAAGAGTCAGGGCTGATGCCCAGGTGTGTGATCCTGGTCTAGAGTTGGAACTGCTAAACCACAAAGCAGAATTAGAAAAGTGAAGAGGTGCTAACTCTTGTTGCACACTGGAGTAATAAAAAATGAAGTATTTTTTGAACTTCCTTAGAGCCTGGTTTTGCACAGCCAAACAGGAAACTAAGCATCTTTTTATAAGAGGCCTCATGTGGTGTTGCCCTTACAGTAAACATGAGTTGGATTGAAGTGGTACTATGATGTCACCAAGAAAACCCAGGGCAAAAATGCCCAATTCTATAAATGTCTCATTGTTTCATGTGGGCAGCACACCAAAATCCAGATATGTTGGGTGTTTAGATTTTAAATAATAAAATAAAGGCTTAGGGACATCTTCATTCTACAATCTTAAACAGTGGAAACAGATTGCATCAGTGCTTGCCAAAAACAATGCCATGGACTGAGATGAAATAAAATAACCAAATTGAAATAAACTAGAAGAGGTAGATGGAATTTTCAAATTTCTTGCCCAACCTATCCTGGCAAGGGAAATTTTGGTTCCGATGATAACTATTTTGAGTCAGGGTACCCTTGTTAATCAGTTGTTACCCTGGAATAAAAAAGTAAAAAATAAACTGGATGTAAAAAATGACAGGCACATGTCTATATCAAAGACTATTGCTTAGCATAAATTTTTATGTAAATCAAATAATAGTAATCTGTTTATTAAGAATTTACTATAGAGAGCAATGAGAATTTCATCTTTAGATTATTTTCATAATCTGAATTTAATTCAACTTTTTGTAAGATTATATATATGTGTATATATATATAAATTTTGCAAAACAATAAACATCTTACCGTCATTATAAATTCTCAGTCTAAGCTTTTTCAGAACAGATATTTTTTAGTTTATCAGCGTTATTTTAATTACAAAGGTTAACTCATAAGTAACAATTCCTTGAAAACTGCATAATACTTCTATAACTTTTGGCTTAATCATAATAGCAAACTTATAAGTAGATACTATTATTTTGCCCACTTTATAGATGAGAGAAAGATTAAATAAAATGCCCAAAGTTAACATTTGAATTTCAGGCATCAATTCAGTTCCATTTCCTTTAGCAGGTCTGCAAGGTCCTGGTTATGGGTGTTCGAGAGGACAAGAGATTTCACAGTTTTCAGCCAAACTTCAGAACAGGTGATGATGCAATGACTTCTCTAGAGGTTGGTGATTTACTTAAGATGTTCCATACAGTAAATGTAGGTAGCAAACTATACCCAGCTGGTGGGGGTCAGTAGTTAAGCATATACATATCTATGTACCAGATTCAATTCCCAGTCAGGATACATGCTAGTGTTGTGGTTCCATCCCCAGCAGGGGGCGTGCAAGAGGCAACCAATCAATGATTATCCCCCATCATGGAGTTTCTCTCTCTCCCTCTCCCTTCCTCTCTAAAATCAATAAAAATATATTTTTATAAAAAGCAGTGAAGCCTGGAGGAATTTATCCCTGAAGCTTTCATTCTGTTCTCTCCTAATAAAGATGCTATTTTGCTATTTTTCCAGTTTTCCTCAGACAGGAATGTTAAGTTCAAAAACACTCTTATAACCAATGTCCCTCAAAAGAATTTACCAGAATACTAAATCTCTCTTGCCCTCTGTCATGAATGATACCTATAATATCCATTAGGTTGGATATAGTCCCTAATATAGCTGTATTGTTCTGCTCCACCATGTAATTGTATGCTTACTTACCTGGAGTCATCCCAAATATGTTTATGGCTGAAGGATACACTTATTATGCAATCATGTAATTTAATTAAATCATGAGTATAAAAACAAAGTAAATTAAGAAAAAAGTGTTAGGAAAAAAACACACAGTGAACTAAAGAAAGGTAAGGAAACTGTAAATATTAGAAGTAAAATTGTAAAGCTCTAAAAGGATTCTGTATGCAGTTGGCTTTACAAATAGTACAAATATTTCATTCCATTTTACAGAAACCTAAACCAAATCATGAATAGTATAGTTTATATAAGAAAGATATGAATGCTAATCTGAGGATTCAGACTTTAAAAAAATTTTAAAGGATTAATATTAAAAGATTGGTGAATGAATGCATATCTAGGTTTCAAGCTAAAATATTTAGTGTATATGTCATTTTGAAATGCAACTTTTCTTTTTAAATTGAATAATCAGTGATATTGGGAAAGATAAGAGCATCTGTACTGTATTTACTACTTAAATCGTTTTGAAACCACCAAAAAGGTAGATCTGAAAACAATCTATTCACTGAAAATAAAAAGCATATGCAAAGTTTGTTTGCAAGAGGAAATAAAATGAAGTCTGTGACATACAATTTGCAGGTATGGCTCAGTGTTTGAGCATCAACCTATGAACTAGGTCACAGTTTGATTCCAGGTCAAGGGCTTATGCCTGGGTTATGGGCTCTATCCCCAGTGTGGGACATGCAGAAGGCAGCTAATCAATGATTCTCTCTCATCACTTATGTTTCTATCCCTTTCTCCTTCATCCCTCCTCTCTGAAATCAATAAAAATATTTTATAAAAAATACAGGATTCAGTATCAACTGTGATGGCATTAGTCAGGAGGATTCAAAAGGAGTCTTACCTTGATCAGGGTAGGAAAACATTCCCTACATGTGTAAGGAGACTTAAGTTGTTACTGCATGTTCTCACTGGAAGTAATTGTGACCCCAAATAACATACATAATATTGTCTGTACTTCATCTCTAAAATAAGAAAATTAAAAAGTTGACCATAAATTCTATGATTTTCTCATAGGGTAAAAATTTTAATTGCATAAAAACTACTAAATCAAACATTCAGTGGATATTTCCATTTAATTAAGATTTTTTGTTTTCTTCTGTACTATACTAGAGGCCCAATGCATGAAATCAATATGAGAGTAGGCCTTACTTCTGCCAGCTGCTGGCACTGGCTTCCCTCTGGCTGCCAGAACCCAGGACCTGGGCTTCCCTTGCAGCCCTGGCTTCATCCAGAAGATTGTCTGGAAAGATGTCCAGTCTAATTAGCATATTATACTTTTATTATTATAGACTATAGGCCCAGCCCATGAAATTTGTGCATAGGCGGGGAGTGGGGTAGGAGGGTGTGCCTCAGCTCAAACTGCAAACACTTTATTCTGGGACCCCTCAAGGAATGTCCGAATGCCCATTTAGGTCCAATCCCACTGGGCCCATTGGGATCGGGCTTAAATGGGCAGTCAGACATCCCTCTCACAATCCAGGACTGCTGGCTTCCAACTTCTCACCTGCCTGCCTTCCTGATTGCCCCTAACCATTTATGCCTGCCAGCCTGATCACCCCTTAACTGCACTCACCTGCAGACCTGGTCACCCCTAATTGCCCTCCCCTGCAGGCCTGGGTCCTCCCAAACTTCCCTTTCCTAAAGGCCCAGTTACCCCCAACTTACTTCCTCTGCTAGCCTGGTGACCCCTAACTGCCCTCCCCTTCAGGTTCAAATTAAGCTTAGCAACCATAAGAAATAATTTCATTAACAAAGAAAGCATTTATACTTATCAAAGAAATGTGTTTGTGCAGGATATTATATGTAAACCATCTATATATATAAAAGCCCAGCTATCCCAATGGTGGAACAACCAGAATGACCAAAATGACAGGTGGCTATGACATGCACTGTGGCAGCCAACCAGACTGATCTGGACCCCAATTGGCTCTCTCCCCACCCCCGCTGGTTCAGCCCCTGGTCATCCTCCAACATCCTGATTGGAGGCCAGGCTGTCCGACCACTGCACAAACCCTCCCCCTGCCAGCCCAGCCTGATGGCCACGGATCAGGGTGGGCCAGCCGGAACCCCCCTGTGCACATATTCAAGCATTAGGCCTCTAGTATCCAATATTTAGGTAAAATGTCACATTATAGAACTGAATTTTACATCTTAACACATTGACAAAAGGAAATGGTCTATCTTTATTACTTTGTTTTACCTTTGAATGTATAGTTATATATTAATGTGCATATTCAGTCTGTATGATTTTGTGATCCAGCATGTGTCTTCCTTTCTTCGTGGACTTAGTGGAAAACCTCAGAACAGCAACCAAAAAAAGCAAGTCTCAGGAAACTAGGCCTTTTGCTTCATGAATTCTTCCTAATTCCTTCCCACTGTAATTCATTAAGTTTTATTTTATAGTTTGGTGATGTTATAGTACATACACAAGTTATCCAGAAATAAAAGCCATACATGGGAACTGAAGTAGGACACTGTCTCATTGAATACACAAGGACATCCAATTAAGTCTGATCGATTGTGGCTTTCAAAATGAAGACCCAGAGAAGACATGTTTTTGCATAACCTTGACTCTTAAAAAATGCAGTAGCTCATTAACTCAGAATAGCGATATCTTACACAAATACTAAGATAACTCTTTTTTTTATGGTCAAACAATCTCAAAAGTTTTAATTTTTTGTTTTTTGTATACAATTAAATTTTCTTAGTTTGTTGCCTTTTAGGGATTCAAATCTATAAATTTGATAATGTTGTTATCCTTCAGGTTATGTCACATGGAAATATGAGTGTAAAATGTAGGTATTTTTATGACACCATTTATTCTAGAAAAAGAACGGCAACTATCTCTTCCACAAAATTTCATATCATAACAGTACAATAGACGTGAGTAAATTGGACAAAAAGTCACTTTGAAAGCACATGATGCATACTGTTACACTAAATATTAGTCCATATGCTATCAGTATTGAGTTGTCACTAATATGTTACATTTAATTATTATGCTTTATTTTTTACTAGATTTTAACTAGCCATTGTGTCTTACATGTTTTATCTGTCAAAATTCCTGTTCTAGTATCTTACAGAAAGAAAATGATCAGCAATTATGTTTTAATAGATCAATTTATTAAATGATTTTCCATGCTGAGTCTCCCTAACCTCCAGATAATGGCAGTAATGAATGAGGTGAGAAGATAGAAATGTTTAAAAGACTAGTCCCTGCTCTACAATATGTAACAGTGACGATAATTTACCTAAAGTTTTAGTAGTATAAAATTGTGTTTTAGTTTGTATAAAATCAGTGGAATTTCCTTTTGCTTCCTACTGGACACTCAGCTCATTAACTTATCCTGAATTTAATGACTCTATAGCTCAACAAGACCCAGAATGTGTTACAATGTATAAAATACCTTTTATCGCTTCCAAAATTCAGTGAGGGTGATAAAAAAAATTATTTAAATGCAATATGAACTATTTATTTCTTGCTTCTCACTAATTTTCATCTAAGTGAGGCAGGTTAGTAAGAAAATAGGAAAATTCCCTGGCAAGTGAAAGGAGGAAACTGAGACAAATGGCTGGACAAATGGCTGGAAGAGCTGAACAATTAACAGCCAGCTGATAAATCACAAGGCTCCATCCTCCCTAAACAAAGATACACAGGAGCAGATGGTTTAAATCACAGGAATAGATAACAACAACAAAAAAGAAACAGAGCCAGACTAATCAAAGAGAGAGGTGAAACTAACCAGAGAATGATCCTCTATGCTCATTTTGACACATCAGCAAACTAAACACATCTGGAAATCTAATAAATATTCTGTTGAGATCCTTCCCTGGGACCAACACTAAAATGCCCACCTATAGAAAACAGATAAAACCCTCAGGACAAAGGATGTCAGCTCCTGCTCTTTGAGTGTACCTGTACCCTCCTTTCCTCAGGAATGCTCTTTGCCTCTTCTATCCCAAGCTCCCTGATGAGACTTGTTCCCAGGGGAATCCCTTTCTTTGCCTCACTGTCCCAAGCTTTAATAAACTTATGCATACTTTCATCTGGACTTATGTCTTAAATTTTTTGTTGCGGAAGTTAAGAACCTGGAAGTTGCTTGACACACAAAAGATCCAGGACCATGCTGGGGCAGGGACAGTCCCTGGCTGGAAGCAGACCAGTAACAGAAGAACACAACAATACACGAATGGCTGAAGATGAAAAAACAAGTCTCAGTCATACAAGAAAAAGAAAAAGGGGAAAGTGCATTAAATCGGCTTTCTTTGTTTTTCAGATGAGACTTGCAGCCCTCTACAAGATGCAGAATCTTTGTAACTGAAAATGTTTCCATTTTCTTTGAAACAGTCTATGGATAAGAGAAAGAGCCCCTTATATTAAAGTTAACAATTGGCATTAGGAACAGAATTTTAAAGAGAAACACAAATGCTGAATAAACTAATGGACATTAGACAGAATTCAAAGATTGCATACAAATTAATGAAGGCTTTAGGCCTAAAAAAAGAGAGAGATTTTATATGCTTTCCTATATAGCTCATGCTATAAAATCAAAGCATCAATATAAATAGTGTAAAATCTATGCCATATATATATATACTTATAATAAAGTTTTATAAAAGGGTTTAGTTACTGAGTCATTCGGGTGCCGAGTCCCAAATGAATGATTTTATTTCAGGCAGAGCAAGTAACCACATTTCTAATGTTTGTTTAATGACCCAATAGAACTTGGATAATGAGACAATTGAGAGTTGAGAAAGGTATTCCATCCATCACAGTGAGTATAATGCTAAAGACATACTGTTTATTTACAGTGCAATATAGGAAGACCTATGGCTCACTCTGCCCAACACAAAGGGACCAGTAAAAAGTACTTAAAGCCATTTATATTCACTTTAAAATCAAACCTATAGGGTAATATCAAGATTTATCTTCTTTCTGACAGAGATACAGCATTTATCAACAGCTAGATACCTTGTTTTTCAAACAGTGCACAGAGGGGGCTTGGATATTTATAATTCTTGTTCTATTCTAGTGGAAAATCAATGCAATTGAAGAGAAGAAAAAGTTATTAGATCATCTACTAAAAGTCTCTACAGTTATGTCCATGAGACATGCTGTCTGTCATTCCCCCCTCTCCATCCCAGAACTGTCCTTGATGGTTTCCAACAAACATTTTCTTACTACTTGTTTACATCATAGTACCATACAATCTAACTGTTACTAAATTCATTTTCCACTTCTTAAGGTTGTGATCCTTTTTCTTGACAATGAAATTGTTTAGCTATATGTAAAAAGATATGTGCACATTTAATCTTAACTTACTATACTAGTCACATGTTGTCTTATCATATATTTCCTCCACATTCTTGCTTTTTTCCTTCAGGATTTAATTGCTATTAAACCATTAACTCACATTCTAAAAAAATATTCTACATAAAGTCAGGAAAATAATTACATTTGACCTTCAATAATTTAAAAGTGAGGGAACATGTACCTAGTTCTATTCAGAGTTTGTGACTGCTGTCTTTCAACACGAAGAGAAGTTCAATTATATACACTGCAGGAAAATTCCATTACAATTTTATCACCAAGAGACTGTCTCCTTTTCTGTCTTGCTCACTGAGTTAGGCCAGTACTAAACATAGTGCCTGTCATGTGTCTGATAATCTTTAGCTAGAAACATTTTCTTGTTGTAAATACTATGCTATTATAAAACCATCAATTGTTAGTGATAAGAGAAATGTTTCCGATAATTTCACTTCATAAATATTAAGATTCAGCCTATTGTAACCCCTACATATTTTTAGTGATGTTTTAAAATAGAATCTACCTTAAAAATAATGAAAAAGAGTTGGAAAAAAAAAACTCACCTTTGTTTTCTTTAGTTCACTTGTAAAACATTTACTTTATTGGTTCATTCTTTCCCAGAACTATTTAATTAGCCTGTTTTATATTTAATTTTTCTCTAATAATATACATAGCCAGAACAATTTTAGAGGAAAATAAATGAGACTACAATTTGTCAACAAATTATTTTTGAGAGCATTTTTATTATATTCACTCTCTTTGTACCTATAAATAAAAAGAATCATCAAACTTTTCCTTAGTGATGTCTAACCCAATACATTCTTGCTAGTGGGAAATATAACTTGATTATTATAATTCCAGTTTCAACATTTTACTTATGCATATACTTTTTACCTAATTATAATTTTAAACACAGATGGTGTTAATATCATAATTTCATCCTTGACCATATTTTTCATTTTGCTTTAATTATCATTATCACAGTTACATTATCTAAGTCTTCAAACACCTTTTAATACTTTCTATACTACTTAAAAAAATTTCTAAGCAGCAAAATTTAAATATAGAAATTAAATAATAATGTGACTAGATCTTATTGTTATGTATAATTTGACCATATTCTAATTGATTTATATTTAGTCATTACTAAAAATTGCCACAACGACCCTATTGTTTAAAATAAATGTCCATATATTTTCCATAAATGTTAAAGACTTGCATAACAGTGATTTTACTGGGAAAATTTGAGATCCCATAGACCATTTTGTTAGCTATTATTTTTAATAGCTATTACTAGTTACTATTTTAATAGCTATTAGTATTTTAGTAGCTTTACAGCTATTAATAACTAAATATAGTTATTCATTTATTCTGACACCTGATGATTCTTTTACTCATTGGTTTATCAACTATTTGCCCTAGTATGTGCCCAGTCTTTTGCTAATACTGAAAATTAAAAAGTTAAGAAAAGACATTCATAGGGTTAGAATTTATTATGATCTTGCATTTCTTGTTCTTTTCCTTGTATACCTTGACTGTGGTATAAAGTTTTGAAAGATTCCTCTTCTATTTAGAAAGTCTCAAGTTCATTAATATAAGTTGAGTATTTCTTAAAATATTTTTATTCTAATAGGATACAATAAATTCAAAATGATATAAATGTCCATGTTCAATTATCATACTATGATTTAATATTTTAAAAAGACTATTGCATTAATTTGTTAAAAAGCAATTCTTTTTAATTTCTCATAAAGTGTAATAAAATCTCATTTCATGTTTTCTTCAGACTTTTATCTCATAAAACAAAAATGCACATTTGGTTTTTCATACGAAATTTATATCCTAAATGATGAAAAATGCTTACTTAGAATAGGCAATTACTTGAAAAACTTTCACATAGAACCCTGAGTGAAAATTCCAGGTGTGGTATAATAGTAGAAAGGGGAAAAAGTAATGTACATACTAAATCCATGGGAAACTGTGACAGACACAAGTAGGCACCCACAAAAATCCACTTTCTCTCCTTCCAGGACACACAGATTATATCTTATATCTTTTAGCCTCCATGCAGTTAGGTCCACAAAAGTACTTAGTTTTAGACAAAGGGAAGTGAGCTGAGCTGCTTCCAGCCTTTGTTTGAGTCTCTCCAGGAGTCTCCATGCCTTTATTCCTTCTGACAAATGAAATGGGAGGAGCATGGCTTTACTGAAGTCCATTACTTGAAAAATGTCACAGTAAGTGGTTAAGAAGCCCATTCAGGATGCTAAAAATGCTGGAGAACCCTGTCATTCTTTGGCTAAATATTTGTTAAAACTGTTGCTTAGAAAACTTTTGAAGAAAGACCAAGGGTCTACCAAACCTAAACTTAGAAAAAAAAGAAAATTTACTCATTTTTATTGGCTGCTGCTTGATGCATTTGCCAGGATACCATGAAAGATAAATAAGGAAAGAACTGGCTCGTTTGTAGGCAGACATTAAATATCTAGCAGTGTTGGAGAAGCCAGCTTCTTCAAGACCTCTACCCTCAAAGATAGGCTTGGAACACAATGTTCCAATAAGACAAAAAACTCGGCCCTACAGCAAAACATAAGATTAAGGATGTTGTCTTCCTACCAAAACCTATTGTTCAGGTAGTAGTTACTGCTATGTCTAAAAAAATAGGCATGGAAGCAACAAAGAAATAAAGCAATGTCAAGTGGCAAACCTAAAAAAATGACCTTGGGTGTGTGTATAAGAACTTGGAATAAACTGGAAACAAGTGAATTAGGACCCTAGTAACTTTTTAAAGTAATTTTTTGCTAAAGAATATGAATTGATTTTAAAAAAGAATAAAAGACTGGATGTACACCATTCTTAGGCTCCCAATTGTTTATGATCAAGAACTAGGCTTTGAAAGCTATCAAGCCTCCTGGTAGAGCAATACTCTCGTGTGATGTCTGCAGATGAAAATACATAAGGACAATACTTCAAGAGAGTGGCTGTAGAGTCCATGGAGATCAATGGACAAAAGATTCTTTCCAGAACACAGATCCAGTCTAATCGTGAAACTTCATCAACTATCAGGGTAGAAAGGTCTTAAAAATGCCTTCCCAGTCAATTTGGCTCAGAGGATAGAACATCAGCCCTTGGACTGATATATCCTGGGTTCAATTCTGGTCAAGGAAACATGCGTGGGTTTCAGGCTCAATTCATATCCCTGGTTGGGGTGATGTGTTTCTTTCTTTGTCTCTCCCTCTCCTTCTCTAAAAAGCAATGGAAAAATATCCGTGGGTGAGGATTAATAAATAAACCAAAAGAATGCCTTCCCAGAAGCATTCAATCATTGATATGTGCTAGAGCCTGCCATGAATTACTCAGTCATTTTATGATTGCCAATTAAAATGTGGTCCTGATTGAGAGGATATTCTAGACTTTAAAATGGGTGCAGTAATAGAGTGGACTTAGTTCGTGGAGGGAGGATGAGTATATAGTAAAAATTTTCTATTGAAATTACAAAATTCGATATTGTTTAGCCTCTCTTGCATGTGTTCATGTGATAGTGTAGAATTCCTATTTCCAGGCCCAACCAGTGAGTAAGTAACTATTTCCAGTTATAGATAATGAAAATATCCCCAAATCTTTACTCATTGTAGATCACTGGGATGAGACAACCATGATGTTTTCAGACACTTCATTAGAATGTTCACCAATCAGAGCCCCTGCGTGACAGACAGCATGGAAGAGAGCTTCTGCTTTGGATGGCTTTCTGAGAAGAAAATAAACTTATCTTGTCTAGGCATTTTTTTTTTTGCTAGAGTAACTAGTATTATCCTAAACCAAAAGCTAAACTCTAAAGTGCAACTTCCAGTCATTTGCCTATATTTATGTTAAACACATTACAATTCCTCCTCTAATGTGTACGATGGGCAAAGCAACCGGAACTGCTTGCACTTTCTCAAGTTCAAGTTTTTCAGTTAGCCATTCTATTTTCAGATCCATATAGTAGTACATCTAAGTTATCAATTGTTAGGTACAATCATTTTCCCTTTTACCTTTTACATCGATTTAGAAATTGAGGCACAAATAGAGAAAAATAAAAACCTTCCAACAGTTCACAAAGGTTGGGCCCAGGATTCTGACCAAGGCAATCTGACTTCAGAAGTTCTAGTCAACCACTTTTCAGGGCCATGGATATGAGGAAATGTAAAACTCTGGAACAACTACAGTCTCCCATGCGATTGTCTTCTATGTTGTTGCTACTAATACTGTTAGGATAGAATTACTATGATTTGAGAAACACAAGTAAAATTTAGAGAAAATTACATTACAGAAGAATTCCTTATTTTAGAAAAGAATTCAACAGAGAATACCTATAAAGAAAGAGGTCTCATGCAGAGTTTACCTCGCAGAAATGAAGATTAACACAATAGGCACACTCTTATTGAGTGAAATTGAAGAGCAGTGCTTAATCATTTCTACCTTAAATATAGTTTGTAGAGGCAACACTTGAAATTTTTCAAATATTTTTTTATGAAATGAAGACACTATTTCCTTCTAGTAAAAGGAAATTTTGCAGAGCTCATAAAATAAAGCACTATTTCTGCCTCCAGTTTCCTCATAAAATATTTGCATTGGTGCCATGGGTTGGTGCAATTTTCTCCTAAGAATGTTAAAATAACATAGGATATGGATTTTCTAGACTTTTGGTTTAAACTTATTTTTATTTTTACATCAGAATGGATTTCATTTCTGTGTGTATACACTTTCTTATTTAGTTATTAGTTGAATCACTTACTCATTTAAGAGGTATTTATTGGCTGTCTATAAATCACTTATGGTGATAAATGTAAATTACTAAGATCTATCTCTAGCATTCAGAGTAATACTTGGAACACTAAACAAATATTCAGAGAATGAATGAGTAAATGAGTTAATAAGACGTAAATGAATAGTCGTAATTTAGCATCTACAACAAACTTAAAAATAACGATGAAGGAGACATGGCAGGCACTTAAATCTATCTACATCAATATTTAAGTGTGGGCTACTATGTTTGAAAGGGAGTTATATGAAAAGTGGATATTAAATTTAGAGTCAAGGATGTACAGAATGAGTTTAGAAAGACACCAAAAAGAGGACAATGAACAAAGGTATGGATATATATAGCTTGCTCAGGATCAATAAGGGAAACCATCTCTATTATCCAGACTAGAGGCCTGGTGCATGGGGGCGGGGGGGTGGCTTGTCCTTCAGCCCAGCCTGCTCCCTCTCCAATCTGAGACCCCTCAAGGGATGTCAGCCTGTTTAGGCCCGATCCAGTCCGACATCCCTCTCACAATACAGGACTGCTGGCTCCCAACTGCTCACCTGCCTGCCTTCCTGATTACCCATAACCACTTCTGCCTGCTAGCCTGATCACCCCCTAACCACTCCCCTTCCATGCTCTTTACCCCTAACTGCCCTCTCCTGCAGGCCTGGGTCCCTTCCAGCTGCCTTTCCCTGCAGGCCCAATCACCCCCAACTTCCCTCCTCTGCCAACCTGGTCACCCCTAACTGCCCTCCCCTACAGGCTTGATCATCCCCAACTGTCCTCCCTTGTAGGCCTGGTCCCTCCCAACTGCCCTCCCCTGCTGGCCTGATCGCCCACAACTGCCCTCCCTTGCAGGCCTTGTCTCTGCCAACTCCCTTCCCCTGCTGGCCATCTTGTGTCCAGATGGGGGCAATCATCTTGTGTGTTGGAGTGATGGTCAATCTGTATATTACTTTTATTAAGAGCCTCGTACACAGGTGGGGGCCAGCTGGTTTGCCCTGAAGGGTGTCCTGGATCAGGGTGAGTGTTCCCTTGGGGCATGGGGTGGCTTAGGCAAGGAGCCAGTGGTGGTTTGCAGGCCAGTCATGCCCCCGAGTGACCCAAGAGGAGGCCCTAGTATCTGGGATTTATTTATCTTCTACAATTGAAACTTTGTAGCCTAGAGCGGAGGCCTGGATGGCCATGGTGTGTGGAATGCTTGGCTTCCTCCATCACCAGGGGCAACCTAAGGATTCCCTCCTGCTTCTCTATGAGGTAGCCATCTTGGTTGGGTTAATTTGCATACTCACTCTGATTGGTTGGTGAGCGTGGCTTTGTGGGCAAGGCTTGATGGTGTAGCAGAGGTGTGGTCAATTTGCATATTACTCTTTTATTAGATAGACTTCTTCTTTCTTATCATAGTCAGTTGGTCTCAGTGCCTTAAATGCCCCCGACAAATAAGGTTTCTATATTAATCTGATCCACTTTTATTGCCCAGGGCATTCAAAGACTTAAATCTAGTCCTAAGCACTGAATGTGTCTCTTAACCCTCTTCCTGGCAGGGAGATGTAAGTGTCAGGGTAAATAGCTAACTTGAGACTTAGAAAGTTAAATAAGAATATAAAATTGAGGATTTTTGCCAGAACACATATACACTCTAAAAAGTTCCATTGTGCCTTTTAATAAACAAATTCCTTCCCTTAACTCCAATCTGTGGCAACCACGGATCTTATTCTATTTCTGTAGCTTTGCCTTTTCTAGAATGGTGTGTAAATGAAATCATACAACATGTAGCTGTTTAAATCTAGTTTCTTCAGTTAGCATAATGTTTTTAAGACTATCTGTGTTGTTGAATATATCAGTATGAGTAGTTCATTTCTTTTTGTTGCCATTGTATGAATATATGACAGTTTATTTATCCATTTGTAGTGTAGCATGCTAAGATTTTTAATTTTAAGGAAGAAAATAAAGAAACAAAACAGGGTCTGCAATATGTTCCTGATATAAATATGTGTGCTATAGTATATTATCTTGATTTTCAGTTATTATTTTCTAATAATTTTTTACACTTTCCCATTTTCCCTTATTAAAATGTTGCATTTGATAAATTAGGTCAGTGCTTAATTTTTTTAAGGAAAGAGGACATGTTTTTAATATATAAAGAGAATGTAATTTTAAGGAAAAAAAAAACTTCGTAAGAGTCCAATACAAATTAATGGAATAAAATTACTAATTTAAAAAGTCTTAAAAGCAGAAACCACCTTTACAAAAATATAATAGAGAAAAAGTTTGTAAATTTCTAATGTAATTTATAAAATAAAAAATATCAAATCACAATTTAGTTAAAATTATCTTTAAAAATAATTAAGAGCTAATTTTACATGTAGAGTTTTACAATATACAAAGCATAGTTTCATACATCATTTTTCATCAAATTGACAGATGTCAACAATACTTTAGCTTTCAGAAAATTGTTATTTTTATCTTATAATTTATCAATCATGATAATAATAAAGACAGAGCTATAATTTTCACCAATGCTGTCTAGAAATCTAAAATGTAACCTCTGTGACAGAAAGAAAAATAAGACATCTGAAACCAATTGAAGGAAAATGATGTGATGAGCATGGGATAGATTTGCTAACAATTTATAAATAGGATAAACAAAGAATCATTTTATCAATACAACTAAAATATATAATGGAAGAAAGTAGCTGTCACTTAGACTTTTAAAAATCTTATATATTATTACATGAAATTACATTTGTAATAAACTTTTATTTATAAGTCAAGATGAAAATAAAATAATAATTATTCTCAGCAGGAGTGTATGCCAGACTAGCGATGTTTCATTCAGAAATTCTGGGAAGAAATCTCTGGGGGAGATAGAGGAACAATAATTCTGTTCATTATGAAAATAAAATAAACAGCTTGCTAATTGCTTATGAAACCAACGCAGAACTATGGGAGGAGAACAATAGCAAAGAAGAAATTTTTAAAATAGGAAAGTCAATTATTTTTATAATTCTTCAGCATTCTTTTTGTTTTAAATTTTGTTCTAAGGACATGTTATTTCTAATTATGTATTATGTTATTTACTAATGACTGCATATTCCAATTACCCAGAAAATTCAGTCAGCCAAGGTTTCAGGTGTAATTCAACTCAATGCATGCAGTGTCTGTGTAAGATCCTCAAAGACTTAACTTTTATTGCATTGAATAAACATAGATTTAAAAAAATAGCATTTGGGAAGTTGAGCCAGATATAATAAAAAGACAGTTTCTCCAGAACAAGGATGTTTGTGTATTTACAGACTTCAGAACAAAGAAAAGCTATATGTGAAGCAGTAATTCCAAAGAAATTTACAATGAGAGAAAGAAATATGAAAAGAAATTTGTTTACTCATTACTGTACCCAAACATAAAGGAGAAAATATCAGTACACATGGAAACATGATATCAAGATGCAATAAGTTGAGTAAAGTTCTATGAGAGAAAAGGGGATCTAAGTATTAATAAATCATATTAGAGAAGATGAGGAGAAAAAATATAAAAGGGAACTTCATGTTTCTCCAACAATCGCCTTTAAATGCAAATTATAATAAGGGCTTAAAAATGGTTGCAGGTCTTGTAATTGTTTAGTTTAGTAATTTTCAGCATAACTGTAATGAAATAAAAAATATCAGCATCTCTCATATTGGATCAGCTTATGTTTCTAAGAGAAACTCTCTTTTTGTGGCCATAGGCTGTACCTTTGACCATAATTGCCCCATAAAAGTATTCTTTCAATGTTCATAGGCTAAATGTCAACAGTACCAGCTGAAAATTATATAACATTAAGGCCACAGATAATTAAACATTATTCTTAAGCAATAATATAAGACAGATAGGATTTTGCTAAGAATCCATTTGCAAGGCAAAAGGAGACACATGTCAGATTCATCAATGGGTCAATTCCATTGTCCAGGTGTTCTAGATGATGTCAGAATATGTGTGCCAAAGATTTATGCAGAAAAAAATATCCAGTGCAACTAGTGGGAATCTGTTGAGGCAGTTGCTGTGACACCCACAAAGGGCTTTAGTTCCCTACCTGGGTGTATTTATTCATCTAAAAATATTCACATGATGCACACTGCTAGGAGTTGGGGAATTAATAGTAAAAGAGGACAAATTTTACTCTATCTTGGAATGAACAAAAAAAGTCAGAAATGATAAATGCTATGAGGAAAATACAGTCAAGTCACAATGAGTGTATTGTGCTTTGGGAGGAAGGAAGTAGAATTACTTAAATAGAGTAGTCAAAGAAAGTGTGACATTCACTGAAACCTGAACAATGAATTAAAAGGTGTCACTCTTGAGAACTGAGGACATTGCAAAGAGAAGAGAGCAAGTGTAGTCTTGGCATATTACTTACCTCCCAGGATCTCATTTCTCAGTCTGTGAAGAATAGCAATTCCTGTCTTGTAAGGTTATTAAAGGACTTAGTGAAAATGATCCCGGCACACACTGTAGTGAAGGTGTTATACTCTGAGTTGCCACCTCTTTTCCTTTGATGGAAAAACCCCTGAAAGTCTCTCAGAGTCACTATTACATATATTACACTGTTTAAAGACAAGTAAAATTTTAAGAGAAAACATTTTCAAGAAAATAATGTATGCATTCGAGGTAACTGATTTTAAAAACAGAGTATTGTATTTTAAAATAAAACAATGTAAGGTCATTGAGACTCAAAGTTGAGATAAGAGTTTACTCAAGGTGAACATGAACAAAGACAGCCTCTATGAATAGAATATTGACTTACCTTCAGAATACCACCTGCCTGAAGCCAAAGCCAATTCTCTTCCAGCTCAGTACTTTCCCAAATGATCACTACACCACTCTATCAGGTAAAAAAGACAGATCATTTTGCTTTTTATGCTTTTTATTTTTTCCAAAACAATTTAGTATCTTTTGCTTTTCTTCCTACCTGGGAGCTCCTCATTCCATTGTTTAAAACATGCTACAAAGACAGATAAGACAGAGCAAAAGGTACAGGAAGAGCATAGGTCTACAGAACCAATTTGGGGAAGGGAGGCTCTTTTTCATTCAAGCATTCTTACTCCCTGCTTTTCCCCTTTTGGGCTAGACTCTAATTACTGAGATCCAACTCAGCAATTTCATACACTGAAAAAAGTAGAGGAGCAGATTTACTCACCCTGTAAGCATGCAAGATGAAAGAAAAAGGAAAGGGAAATCAAGATGCTTTTATTTTTATTTTTTAAAAATATATTTTATTGATTTTTTTTCAAAGAGTAAGGGAGAGAGATAGAGCACTAGAAATATTGATGAGAGAGAAAAACATCAATCAGCTGCCTCCTGCACACTCCCCACTGGGGACGTACCCGTAACCAAGGTACATGCCTGTGACCGGAATCAAACATGGGACCCTTCAGTCCACAGGCTGACGCTTTATCCACTGAGCCAAAGCAGTTTTGGCTCAAAATACTTTTAATAAAGAATCTGAACAATCTAGTAGAATTCAATAAACATTGTGGTCTAATAAACAAGCAAACTGACCAAAGATACATCTATATATATAAAAGCCTAAGTGAGTGAATGACCAGATGACCAGTTGACCACTCACTATGATGTGCACTGACCACCAGGGGGCAGATGCCCAATGTAGAAGCTTCCCCCTGGTGGTCAGTACGTTCCCATAGTCAACCTCTGGTGAACGGCCAACCTCCCACCATCCCTTCCCCTGGCTGGTTGGACAGTATTGGCCCTGATTACCAGCCAGGCCTAGGGATCCCACCCATGCACTAACTCATGCACTGGGCCTCTAGTATTCCCATAAAAGGAAATATTCTAGCCAAGACTGGTTTGGCTCAGTGGATAGAGTATCAGCCTGCGGACTGAAGGGTGGTCCCAGGTTCGATTTCAGTTGGGGGCATATACCTTGCTTGCGGGCACATCTCCACTGTGGGGCGTGCAAGAGGTGGCTGATCAATGTCTCTCTCTCATCGATGTTTCTGACTTTCTATCTCTCTCCCTTCCTCTCTATAAAAAATCAATAAAATATATTTTAAAAAAAGGAAATATTCTAACAGCACAATTATTTGGGCTTTGTAATAAGAACTAGAACTGAATACCAGAAAATATCAGTGAATGAAATACAATTTTGAGAAATATTACATGAAAAACTCATCATTTCCCTTTGTGTGAATTTACATAGTTAAAATAGGATATTAAAGCGGAGATGACAAGAGTCTTAGTTTTCTTCAATAAGATCAAATTTATACAAACACATTAAAAATATGAGAAAACATGATGTTTTTATAAAATATTAACTAAGTCCTATTGATCTGAAAGATGAGAAAATTAAATTCCATTTGAAAATATTTTGCTTTACTTGACTGTTGATTTCCAGGAAAGACAACTTGTGAAATTAACAAGAAACAGGACTCTATTTTCCAAGTGCTATTGGGAAATGTCAATGAATCAGTTATGTGAGTAAACAAAAGAATTAAGAAAAGAAAAAGCTATTTCACAACTATTAATGTACACTGAAGTTAAAGAGCTCTTTCCACTGAAATCTATAAAGAGAAATGTGAATAAAACAAGTTTTTTAGAAAATAAGTATAGAGAGAAAGCAGTAAAATAAAGTGGAGTAATCTTAATCTAGATTGAAAACATTTTGCTAACAAAGAAAGTCAGGAGAGCCAAAACCAGTTTGGCTCAGTGGATAGAGCATCGGTCTGCAGACTGAAAGGTCCCAGGTTCAATTCCAGTCAAGGGCATGTACCTTGGTTGTGGGCACACCTCCAGTAGGGGGCGTGCTAGAGGCAACTGATCAATGTCTCTCTCTCTCATCGATGTTTCTAACTCTCTATCCCTCACCTTCCTCTCTGTAAAAAATCAATAAAATATATTTTTTAAAAAAAGAAAGTCAGGAATTAATGGGATTTTTGGTTTCATTTTGCTTTTGTGCTTTCCCCCTTTAGCCATTTCACCTTTTTTTATTGTGTTAGAAAGTGGCCATTAGCATATCCTACCATATTTATTTAACCAAAGTATCATTACCTGAGATATTCAATTTTTAGAAATAAACACAGATTTTTTTATATCTTATTAGGTTTATATCTTCATTAAAAATTATACATATATAATAATCTTTAAGTACAAAGGATTACATTTGACACAAGGATCTCAGACATGATGAAAAATATTGGACAAAAGAAAAAATATTATTGCAAAATGTTTCCTTCTTAATTTTGAAAAAATGCCAAACCTACAAAATTGCAAATATTTATAAAAGTAACTGTACCTAAATTCCCAGTTGTTAATGTGTTACCACATTTGCTTCATTACACTTTCATTCTCTCTCTAGTCTTACGTTTCTGATAGGATGACCTATGACTTCTAATTATTCCAGTGTATAATTATACACACTGATAACAACTCTGCTATCCAATTAACAGATTGTACTCAAATTTTAACAAGTTCCCTAATAATATCTCTCTAACTGTTCTGGCCTAGAAACTATCCAAGAATATAGTGTACTATATTAAATTTAGCTTCCATGTCTCATCAAACTTCTTCAATCTCATTAGCCTTTCTGTTCCTCATGTCTTTGACAATCTTAAAGAATACAGACTTTTCATATTTTGGTACTACTTTCTCAACATGTGTCCTCTGATGTTTCCTAACGATCAGGTTCAGGCCAGGCATTATTGGCTTCATAAAGTGGGGCACACTTTGTCAATGTCCCACATTGATGATGTTAAAATTGTCACCTCATATCTTTCAGGTTTTTCCATTATAAATCTACTTTTTTGATAGGGGTTAGACCAAAAAGAACTGAGATATATTGTTAGGGATATATCTGAATAAAGTCTGAGAGTTGGATGGTAGTGCTGTTCTCCATGTTTCAAACCAGAAAGCTTTCTCCCTTATTTATTTACTATCTTATGGGGAGGTATTATGATACATCAATATTCTGTTCCTTTTATTAAACCCCTACTCCCCAACTTTTATATCAATTAATAATTCTCATATGTCCTATCATTGTTGATGGTTGCCAAATCATGATCATTCCATCATTTTTTATAGTTATTACTTGGTATTCTATCTGAAGGAAGCATTTTTTTCTTTCACCCTTAATCATCTATGTAAGTGTGATGTAGTAGATTTCTATTTTATTCATTAAGCTTAGCCTAATTCTTTCTTTATTCATTTTGATGTTCAAATATTATAAATCTGGTAATAGAAGTTCTTCAAATTTGGGTCTCAGTGCTTTTGACTATAATTCTTTAAGCATTTATTTATATTCTTCCATAACAATATGTTACATACTAATCTATCTTAATGGTCATGTTATATCCTCACCTGCCCCAGCCTTAAAATCCAAGGAGTCTCAGTTTCTTTTAGTGGAAGTTTATTTCTGGAAATTAAACCTGAAGACTTGGTGTGCACATTGCTACTGGAAAGTCATTGCTTGTAATCCCTCTCAGCAAAGATAGCTAGGTTAGACATTCTGAATAAGGAATACCAGGGATAAGTTACATATGCTTCCCTTGTGCTTTGGTTCTTTGTGTCAAGTGATTAATGAGCAAGAGTCATTAGACTAGCAAGGATATTTGATTTTGATAATCAGGAGGAGATAGAGCTTCTGTTACCAAAATAGGGCAGGGAGCAATTTTTTGACACTAATGCGAACCATTTGAGCAGATGTTGGCCCTCCTTTGCTCAATTTTGAAGAAAATAGAGAGTTCAGAGGAAGGAGCCTCAGAAGGACATGACAAGGACTCAGAGCCCTTAATGCAGAGGGTCAAGATCATACTACCAATTAAGCATTTAGAACAGCAAGGTTCTAACTAAGAGGGAAGGCAATCTACAGTAGATGGATGGTAGAGGGAGACAAATAGCATCAGTTGTGACGGTTACAGTTTGTACCACTAACCTATTTCTTAGACATTTCCTCCAGGAAGAGGCCACCAGAATCCTAGAGTAGCCGCTCAGAGAACTTTATGAAGTGGGTGAACTATAATGGATACTATGTCTGCCACTTTGATTCCCCCATACAGAATGTAAGGGCCCATTTTCTGCTTCTGTGAGCACTGATTCCTGACAGGATGCAGCTCTCTGTCTGCCCGTGGAACTGCTCTTGGCTGAAAACAGCTACTGAGGCAAGGTTCATAGTGTCACATCTGAAGAGTATCCCGTTATATAGATACTGCACTAAATATAACATATATAATGTATAAGTGCACTCTTCCCTAAAACTGATATTAATAATGTTTAAATAAGTTATTGCACATCTGATAGAAAAAAAACCTGTTGATTTAGTTAGCACTTAAAATGTTTATTTTTACAAGTTTTTTGTATTTATATTTCTTCTTTTAATTGTTGGTTGACTATATGCTATCCATTTGTCTCATAGGCTCTTGACTTTTTCTTATATATTTTGTTTACCTCTATTATACAATGAAAATATTAAACCTTTTTTTATTATTTGGTTCAAATAGATTCCTAATGTTTCTCCCAGTTTTCTCTACTAAATTTGTCTTGATTCATTCAATTTTTTAAATGATTATATAATTAAAATTATCTATGGATACCCCTTATAGTTTCTGAGGTTCATGTCATGGCTAAATAAGCTTGTGCTACTGCAATATGTAGCTTCAATATAGTTTCTATTTTGTGTCTGCTTTTTAGAATGTGTTTGTTTGTTTACTTTTTTGTTTTGGGTAATCTAAAATAGGAACAAAGTTCATTATTTTCCAAATGGGTGGCCAATTCTATCAATCCAATTAATTAAAAAATAATTATTTTCCCAATGATATAAAATCCCTTATTTACTATGCCCTAAAATTGCCCTTTTTATTTCATTTTGTTTACAAAAAAACAATAAAATAATGTCTCTGGAATTAGTAATGGTAGGATCATAAAAGCAAATATTTTAGAATTGAAACAACATCATATTAGTTGTGTCACTTTAAGCAAGTAACGAGCTAAATCTCAGTTTCTACATCCTTAAAATGAGGATAATGCCTTCCTCCTAGAGTTGTCTTAAAGATTTAATGACATAACAGAATTAGATTTCCTGGTGTATCCTAAGACATTAATTAATATGGGTCTCTTTTCTTTATCTCTTTCCATCCAATCTTACAAACAGCTTTTAATCTTATCCCAGGTAATGTACTTCATACTGATTCATTAGAGTGGAAAACGAGCTAACCAGAAGTTTAGAAACTAGTATAGATCCCCAATTAATTTTCCATTGTAGTTACCACTCTGCACTGACATAATATTTATAGCACCTTATCTTTGGGGTGTCAGGGAAGAAGCAGATTTAAACTGAATAAGAGAGTGGATGTATTTTAGTTCCATTAGCCTGTCATTTCATTTTGAAGTATAATAGGTTTCTTTCCAAAAGTTGAGGCAAAATAACATACCATTTCTTGTAAAGAAGTTTCCTTCAAACTATACTATTATAAATACAAAGAGAGAGAGAATTTCAATTTTCAGGAAGGTGAAATAGACAGGAAGAAAGCTGTTAGCAAAGTAAACAATGGCAAGTATATGACATTTCAATAAAACTAATGGTAATTATCTGGTATGAGTTTCTAAGGCAAGTAACTAGAAAAATAGTTAATGTTAATAACATACTTTAATAATGGATGCAAGGTTGCCTATAGTATTTAAAAATATATAAAACATTATGCTATAATATTAAATAGGGCAATTAAAAGAGAAGAAATAACAATACTAGACATCCTTGTTTCATGTTTAAAAAATACAAAATCAAAATCAACATATATTTCATGATTGCCTAAAATTGTCAGGAACTGGGCCAGACACTAAAAGTTATGGTCTTACATCATAATTAAAATACCAAGAGCAAAAGACAAAGAGAGAATATTAAAAGCAGCAAGAGAAAAACAGTTCATTACCTACAAGGGAGCACCCATATGACTGTCAGCTGATTTCTCAACAGAAACGATGCAGGCCAGACAGGAGTAGCAAGAAATATTCAACATGATGAATAGCAAGAACCTACAACCAAGAATACTCTATCCAACAAAGCTATCATTCAGAATTGAAGGGCAGATAAAGAGCTTCACAGAGAAGAAAAATCTAAAGGAGTTCATCAACTCCAAATCAGTATTATATGAAATGCTGAAAGGTACTCTTTTAGAAGAGGAAGAAGAAAAAGGTAAAAGCCAAAAAATTATGAACAACAAATACATATCTATCAACAAGTGAATCTAAAAATTAAGTGAATTAAAAATTTGATCAACAAAATAAACTGGTGAATAAAATAGAATCAGGAGCACAGAAAGGGAGTGGACTGATAATTCTCAGGGGGAAAGGGGTGAGGAGTGTACAGGGAGAGACTGGACAAAAATCATACACCTATAGATGAGGTCAACGGGAGGGAGGTAAGGGTAGAGGGAAGAGTGGGATCTGGGTAGAGGGGAGCTATGGAGGGGAAAAAAGAGAAACAAATGTAATAATCTGAATAATAAACATTTAATTTAAAAAAATAAAAGTTATGGTCTTAAAAAATATGTTTTTAACAGACTTTTTCATAAGTACCAGAAATCATTAAAAAATTTCATATTCATTTCCAAGGCTTACAAAAGCTTTCATGCAAGTCAAATATATGTAATGTAATTTATTATGTAATTATATTAAGAATATTTTCATTGTGATAATGATATCATGGTTATGTATGTTAATAGTCCTCCTCTTTTGAAATAATATGATATATTGAATTTCTTTAAAATAATTGACTTTTTGAGAAGTTATGGGTGAAAGCATAGTTAAATAAAAAGGAGTCTGTGTGGATTCCCTCTACTTTTACATATATTTGAAAATTTTTATAATAAAAAATTTTTAAATGACCTATGACATTAAATAAATTGACACATTTAATGGATGGCGCTCCTGTTATATACCAAGTAGAAGAGTAAATCTCTTTGATTCACATGAATTTACTCAATTCAAATGCTTTGGGTTCAAATCCCAAATTCTGTCACTTCCTACTTGCTATATTAGTCAGGTCAATTAGCCACTTTGTGCCTTGGTGTTCTTATCTGTAAAAATTGTTACATGTTGTAAAAAATGAATTAAATCATCTCATTTAAGTGCTGAGAATAGTGCTTGGCATATTGAAAGTACTCAATATTTGTTTGCTATTTTTAGTGTGTAATGGGGTTCTTTGGTCTCCAGGTGCAATATTCAGGTAAGAAATACCTTCAGATTACTACCAAAACTTTTAGGCTCCCAACAGCAATGGCTTGACTTGATGAATTTCATCTAGCTATTCAAAGTCATGTTCCATGTAACAGTAATAAGTATATATTCGTAAGTATATAGTTTTTAAATTATCAACCTCAATTCTTGAAATATTGACCAAAGCATTTTAGACAGCTTGAGGGGAGAAATGTACTAATTTAAGTTCATGCACTAGCTAAATAAATGTAAAAACAAGGATAAACAAACAAAAATATTAGGTAAATAGATATCATTGTTGTATTTATTTTGAGGATCAGTAACCAAAAGATATAAAGATATAATCTCAAAGCTAGCAAATTACATTATTTTATCTCAAAATAAATTACCTAAGAAAATACTTTATTAATAATAATATATCCCTACAGTATATATTAGATTATACAGACATTCCTTTTATATTTATAATCTACACTAAGAGAAATATGCAAATTGACCATCTCTTCACTATACCCACCAGCCAATCAGGAGCGAGCATGCAAATTAACCCAACAAAGATGATGGTTAATTTGCGTATGCAGGCACAAGCAAAAACTGAAGACAGCGTAAAAGGAAGCCAAGCACTGCAGAAGGGAGCGAAGTGGCGGAGAAAGGAGGGAGTAAGTCAGCTCTGGCCACAAGAAGCCTTTTTCTTGCAGGAATAGGCCCAAGGAAGCCCTATTCTTGCAGGAATCTTCCTGCAAGGGGCCTCTAATAACAATAAAAGATCCAGTCTTACTATGCAGTAAAATTTGTCAAAATTTCAAACAGAATGGGTCTATTGAAAAAGACCCATTCTAAAGAAAATACTTGAAATAATTTTATAATAAAAATCATTGATAAATCCTAATGATAAAAATTACCTTAAAATCAGTAGACTATATATGGAAAGGATGAATAAATCAAGAGGATGCACACAAAACAGTATAATGTGACATCCAAAATTAATAGTTAACAAGCATCTTAATTGAGTGCTTGCAAATTCAAGGGTTCCAATTGATGCAGTCCTGATAGTAACCTCAATATGTGAAATAAATGGCATAAAAAATAGTGGTGGTAACTGTGATGAACAGGCTCTAAAAGTAACTTCTGAATCTAAATGCATTCAAACTCAATAATTTTAAACATGGAATGAGCTTGTATAGATTTGGATCAAACAAGGCTCATAAGCCACTTTGCAATTTCTACCTTAGAACAATATATTATTATAAATCAACTTGAATGAGACCAGTATCTGTGATATTCAAGTTTTTTTCAAAGGATAAAAATAGCTGTTTTTTCCACCATCGATCCTGAATGCACTCATAGAAACTACTCCTTTGGGATTTCTTCTTTCTTTTTTTATTTCAGTGGGTTTGTAATTGGTTCCTCTGCTTATAGTCTCATCATCTTCCAATCTCTCCCCAATGCAGATCCAATGTACTCATTTTTAGAACCCGCATCTGATCATAGCAATTTCCTGTAACACCTGAGCAGCTTATAGAATCCTTCAAAAATGTCCTTGCTCAACATTCTAGCTATTTCTCTAGCATTTTCCACACCTGCTCCCATCCTTCCAGTCATTGTGAAACACTTCTCTTGCAATTTTCCTAATGTCTGGGGCTAACTCATATGATGCTTTGCACGCTGTTCTCTTCCTGTCATCTATTTGGTTACTTCACATTTACTCAAGATCAAAACAAGTGTCATATCACCTGACCCCTACAGTCTGGCTGATATAGAAGCCCCTCCTGGATACTCTCACCATTCCCTATTTATACCTTCTTCTGGGCATTTATTCTGTTGTTCTGTAACTTTTGAAATATTGACCAAAGCACTTTAGACAGCTTGAGGGAAGAAATGCACTAATTTAAGTTCATGCATTAGCTAAATAAATGTAAAAACAAGGATAAACAAACAAAATTATTAGATATAGATATCACTATATTATTCATTTTGAGGCCCAGTAACCAAAAGATAATAGAGAAATAATCTCAGAGCTAGCAAATTACATTATTTTATCTCAAAATAAATTATTTTTATTGCCAAGAGAAGATAACATATTTTTTATTCCCATATTGCCAAGAGAAGATAACGTATCTTTTATTCTCGTATTCACAGCTTTGTGCACTATACTGGACACATAGTATGAATTCAATATATTTTTCTTGAATAGGTGAATGAATTCACTAATGAACTAGTATGCAAACTTAGCCTGCTCTGTTCTGGGTGCTATTGTTCTTTTTTGTTGAATTGTACACACATGGTATAGTGATAATCTTCACGTAGGCATATAGCTACCATTTCCTAAACCAAACTGAGAATAAACCTATAAAGGAAGGAATTATGATTCAACCTCATTGGAAACAAGACCACTATTGGCAATTTGAATATTAATTTCCTGGATCTATAGAATATAAAATGTGAAGGAAAGGTTTTGTGTAGGGATTTTTGCCTGAGAACAATGAAAACTTTCTAAAAAAAAAAAGTCTTCTATAATAAAATCCACAAAGAATGTTTTTAATTCCAAAAGCAATGACATATTATCATTTCACAGGTATTTCATTGTATCTTTATTTTCCAATAATAAACCCTAACGTTTGTTATTTCCAAAGTTCTTTTCCCACATTTTTTGTTATGCACCTTTTCATTTTTATATGACAAAACCAAATAGGTATCTTTTAATTCCTTAGAAGATACAAAAATATTTCTTTAATGAAGTCACTCGTCATTTCAAATTGAATTCAGAGTCATCTTAAACTTATTTGGGATCAAACGGATGCAGAATTGTCTGTGTATATGGATGTCAGTGCCCTTAGGGTTGTCTCTGTTTAGCTCACCTTTGTATCTCCATGGAAACTAATTTTTTTTCTCCATTTCTAGGAAATGAATCACAGGGAACACTTATTGTGTTCCCATGGAGATCTGGAAGCCCATATTAATCTTTTCCTTTGAATAATAGCCAAATATGTTATTTCCCTTCTCTTTTAAAAGGTAGATGAGCATCCATGAATTTTGCAGAAAAAGTAAAATCACTGATAGCTTAAAAACAAAAAGCAATGAACAGATAAAACAATTGAAGATGGACTTTTAGACTACAAAATGTTCACTGTTAATGCAATTTTCAACAACTGAAAATCAGAGTCTACATAAAAATTTGTTTTTTAAAAAAGTAAAAAACAGAATATAAAGTTAATATTGAAAGAGAGTGGTAGAAAAGTTACCATGTAAACAGGAATAAAGAAGTTTTAATCAGAATTTTCTTCAATCAGTAGAAAGTGATAGTTTATTCCTCATCAGATTAGTCCCAGAAAAGAAATATTCCTTTAGAGAATAATAAAGCATGTAGTTTCTGAAATATATAAACTCACATCCTTAACTGTTTTTTTAATTTTCACCGATTTTTTAATTTTATTGATTTTAGAGAGAGAGCGAGGGAGAGAGAAAAAGAGGAACAGAGATAGAACATTGCTGTGAAAGAGAGATTTTGATTGGTTGCCTGCAACCTAGGTATGTGCCCTGACTAGGAATTGAATCCGAACTTTTTGGTGCACAAGAAGATGTACCAACTAACTGAGCCAGGGCCTTTATTTTTCATTTAATTTTTGTTATCTGACACTATATTTTATTTAATTTTATAACCCACATATTCAAAACCCTGAATAAATTATATTGTATAGTTTACAATTTACTTGGTTAAAAGAGCCTTCAAATTATAATCAACATATAAATGTATGTGTATTAGGCACAAACAATTCCAAGTAATAGTAGTAGTCTTTGGATATTAGAAAAAATAGATTTAGAAAATCATTTTTATTATATATCATAACTGAACCTACTGGTTGTCTACAATGTTTATTGATGCTACTCTAATTTTCAGTTAAGGACCACTTCATTCCTATCTTCAGTTCATGTAGTCCACTGGAGCTGGACTATATCCTGGGTAAATGACATATCTGGGTTATGACTCAGTCATAGCCAATTAGAAGACAGCATATATGGCCCAGTCCAGTGGTCGGCAAACGGTGGCTCACGAGCCGCCGTTTGCCAACCACTGTCCTCGTCTGTTCTAACATGAATATGCTATCTAGCTATTAAAAATGAGAATCAGGCTCAAATACTTTATCATAAATATTGAAAAACGTTAATCATGGAGGTGAGATGTGGCACAGTGTTGCCTATATTATTGGCACATTAGTGTTCTGAGAAATTAGAATGAAGACAATAAGATTCCCTTCTTGTGTTCACTACATGTGTATTCCAAAATTCTCAGTCAGGTCCTGATATTTTTGGTTGGACAAAACTCAGGCCATAATTTGGAGGCATGGTGGAATCAAACTTGATAGAATCACATGAGCATCTTGTATATTCAAGAACTAGAAAGTAGGAAAGAGGAAGTGGATAAGGGAGGTGGAAGGGAGGGACAACAACAGGTATCCTCTACATTCCTGGAGTTAGGCATTCTTTTCAGTGTTCCTGGAGAGCCCTGTGGGGATGTTGACAATGGCAGAAAACACATTGTATTATAATTACTTTGCCAACTGCTTCCTCCAGTAAAATGTGAACCCCTTTCCAGGAGTGATTTTATCTTTATATCTTTAACCACTAGTCACTGGTGGTCACAGAGCTGAGGGCCATAAATATTTATTGCTATTAAATCATACATTATTAGAATTGGAAATGTCCCTGGAATTTATTTAGCTCCTTATTTTTATAGCTGTGGATATGGAGGCATGAGACATGCAATTTTGAACCTGAAGCCACAGTTAGAGGCAGAGGGAAATTTAGAAGCAAGTCATATTATACCTCATTCCATATTCATTAAACATTACCCCACAAATGCCTACTAACATTTCTCATTTTCCCAAGTGAATGAACTGCACAAAGGCTCAGCATTAGGACTCATGCACATTCCAGCATAATGGTAGACTGGTGGATTAGGCAATTAAAAAATATTACATGCAGGAGCTTCCAGATAAGAACTTATCCTAAAGGAAGAGCATTGATAGCAAACTTAACCCAGTAATAAAACTAAATTATATGCTGCACTCTCCATTACTTAGATTTGTTAATTTATGTATTTATGCCTTAGTTTTAGATAAAACATTGAGAAAAGTTTAAATAACTGTTGCTTTTTTAGTTTGGGGAGAATAATTAACATATAATAAATTGTACATATTTATAGTGTGCAACCACATAAATTTTAATATATAGACAACCATGAAAACATTGCTATAATCAAGATAATGAGCATATCCATCACTGCCCAAAGTTGCCTCATGGTTCATTATAGTAATCATCCCCAGTGACTCTCTCCCATCTGCCCCAGGGAAACAGTGATGTGCATACTGTCACTATAAATTAGTTCGCTATTCCTAGAATTATTGTGTGCAGTTTTAGAATTTCATACAAACTAAATTAGACATTTTTGGCATTTTTCGCTTGACTAAATTATTTTTTAGAGTCATCCATGTTGTTTTTTGTATCAATAGTTCACTTTCTTTTACCTCTCAATAGTACGCCACACAATTTTTCTAGACATTCATATGCTGATAAACAAGTATTCCCAAGTTTTGGGAATCCAACTAAAACATTTATGAACATCTGTGTACAAGTCTTGGTATGCACATATGGTCTCGATTTCTTAGTGTAATACCTAAATGTGAAATGCCTGCATCCTATTAGACATGTATGTTGAACTTTTTAGCAAACTGCAAACCTGTTTTCTAAAGTGATGGTATTATTTTATATTCCCATCATCACTGTAAAAAAAATTCTGATTTCTCCACATTCTTGCTAATGCTAAGTAGGATCAGTTTCTTTATAATTTTAGGCATTCTAAGAGATGTGAAATGGTATCTCTCTATTTTTTTGTTGGGGAGGGGGTCTGTTTCATTTTGAAACTGATGTTTGATGCATATATATTTAGAATTGCTATTTATTCTTGGAGAATGGATCACTTTATCATAATGTAATGTCACTCATTATCTCCAGTGTTCCTTGTTTTGAAGGTTTAACTGCCTGATCCCAGTGGCACCTCAAGATACAAGTTTAATTCGTTCTGTAACCTTGAAGCGTGGGAAACTATGAAATGCTCAAGTCCCAGTAAACTGGTGGGTCGTGTGCAGCCGGGTGATTCGCGCGATTACTCCTATCTCAAATGTTGCTCATATTTCAAAGAAAAATCGCTCGCTCAACGGCTCGTATCTCAAAAATCTCGTATGTTAGGGCACTCGTATCTCGAGGTACCACTGTATATAAAAAACCTGGGTCTTTAACAATCAGTAACAACCAAGGCTCACCAATTGGAAGTCAGTCCTACAGTCAGCACTGACTACTTCCATTGCAGGCATGGTACCCCAGCATTGACTACTGAGAGGGCTGCAAATCAGGGCCAGAGAGAGGCTGAAGAGAGAAGCAGGGACTGATCCATTGCCTCTGTGCAGCTTTTGATCAGCACTTGCCTCTCTCTTTCTCTCCCAGTCTGGCCAGCAACCAGGCCTCCACGAGGGCTGCTGATCAGTCCCACCTTTCTGATAAGGCCCCATTGATAGGCCCAGAGACACTGACTGGCATAGAACCCAACCAATCAGAACCAAATCTGGGTGAAATGTGAGGAATCAGTGACTGCTTAGGAGGTGGAGCTTTTGACAATGACTGACATAGAAACTGACCAATCAGAACAAAATCTGGTTTACTGTGAGGAGCCAATAGTTGCCTAGAAGGCAAAGCTTTTGATGCTGACTGGCATAGAAACCAACCAATAAGAACCAAATTGGCCAGCAGAGGAAGGCAGTTGGGAGCCAGATCAGGCCTGCAGAGGAAGGCAGTTGGCACAAGATCAGGCTGGCAATGTAGGGCTGTTGGGGGTGAGATTAGGCCAGCAGGGGAGAGCAGTCAAGGGCAAGATAAGATCAGCAGGGGAAGGCCAATTGAGAGCCAGATCAGGCCAGAAAGGGAGGGCAGTTGGGGGCAAGATCAGGTGGGCAGGGGTGGGCCAATGGGGGCGAGATCAGTCCAGAAGAAGGGAGAAGTTGGAGGCAACCAGGTTGGCAAGGGGAAGACAGTTAGGAATGAGACCAGGCTGGCAGCGGAGAGCATTTGGGGCGAGATTAGACCAGCAGGGGAGGGGAGTTGGGGGCAACCAGGCCAGCAGGGGAGAGCAGTTGGGGTGAGATCAGGCTGGCAGGGAAGGGCAGTTCGGGGCAAGATAAGGCTGGCAAAGTAGGGCCATTGGGGGTGAGGTCAAGCAGGCAGAGGCAGTTGGGGGTGAGATCAGGCCAGCAGGGGAGAGCAGTTGGGGACAAGATCAGGCCAGCAGGGGAGGGTGTTAGGGGTGATCAGGCAGGCAAGCAGAGACAATTAGGAATAATCACATAGGCAGGCAGAGGGGTTGGGGGGATCAGGCAGGCAGATAGGTGAGTAGTTAGGAGCCAGCAGTCCCAGATTGCAAGTTTATTCCCATGGGATCAGGTCTAAACTGGCAGTTGTACATCCTCCAACGGGTCCCCGATTAGAGAGGGTACAGGCTGGGCTGAGGGAAGTCCCTCTCCATACAAAAATTTCATGCACCAGGCCACTAGTATAAATATAGCTGTCTCAGCTTTATTTTAAATTGTGTTCATGTAGTTTATCTTTTTAAATCCTATTCCTATAAATTATGTATTTTTATATTTAAATTAATTTTCCTATAAATAACACAGACTTAAGTCATTTATTGAAATCTAGTTTGACAGTCTGTCTTTACATCATTATGTTTAGATTCTGTGTATTTAATGTGAAAATTAATGATTGATTAAAATATTCTATCTTCTCAGCAAATATTTATTTTTTAATTTTTTCTTCCTTTTTTATGCCTTTTCAAAATAAAAATATATTTGAGCATTTCAAATATAATTTCATTTCTTAGTAACTTTTATTTTTACCACTTTAAAAATTGTTTTATGCTTGTCCTAGAGTTCAAAACATATATTTATTTAATAAGAAAATACTTTTATTTATTTTTAATTTCATTTTAAAAATATTTTTATACTTTTATTAAATCTTTATTTTTGAAAGTATTGCATATATCTTCTTATTCCCCCACTTACTGCTTCTGCCCACCTCCACTCACTCAGGCCTTCACCATCCTATTGTCTGGGTGCATGAGTTATGCATATATGCATACAAGTTCTTTGATTGACCTTTTTCCCACCCACTCACCCCTGCTTTCCCTCTGAGATTTTACAGTCTATTCCATGCTTTTGTATCTCTGGACCTATTTTGTTCAACAGTTTATTTTGTTTATTAGATTCCATATATGAGTGAGATCATGTGATACTTGTTTTTCTCTGAACGGCTTATTTCACTTGGCATAATACTCTCCAGGCCTCTCCATGCTGTCTCAAAGGGTAAAAGTCTACTTTTTAATATTATACCACTTCACTTAGGATGTATAGACATTAAAACAATATATTTCTACTTTCACTTCATCCTTTGTGCTATTGTTATTGAACATATTATGTTTATATATGAAATAAAAGTGCTACACATTGCTACTATTTTTTCTTTAGAGAGTTAGTAAACTTTTAGAACAGTTAATAAGGTATGCCATCACTTCTTATATCTGAAAAGAATCCAACATGGCTTTGGATTACTGAGAACTCTTTTGATTGTTAGAAAACTCATTTCCTAAAACATACCTGATGCATAGTAGACAAACAAATAAATACTTGGTGAATGGATAAATTCATGTTCCCTTTCCTGAAAATTTTTAAAGAACTAATTTAATTTTTAAAGAACTAATAAAATCTAGGAAATAATTTACAAGACTACCTACTATAATTAAGATACTATTTATTCTAAAAAGAAGTATGCTTATGGAGGAGTGGTTAGGAGGTGATACGGAAAGACAGAAAGACTGAAAAATAGAAGGGGGCTATTTCCATTCTTACCAAATGATACAACAGAATTAACATCTACCTAAGTAGAAGGTCAGTATTCGAACAACTTAGGTTAACAGGAAAATCTTACTTCCAATTTTGTGTTAATATTTTTTCCTGATAACTTTAATTTTTTATTCTTCTGGGAGAGGGCTAACTGAAAGGAGGACAAAAATACTCATTTTGCATTTTAAGATTAATATAATACTGATTATTATCTTATAGATATTTAAGTATTATCTTCAAGATATTTAAGTATTTACAATATTTTATTGAGCACCAAATATTAATAAATATTGTATATACATTATTTCATTTGATTCTCACATTGATTAGCATTTCATATAATACTAGAGGCCAGGTGTGTGAACTTTGTGCATGGGTACAGTCCCTAGGCCTGACCTGTTATCAGGGCTATCTCCCTAGCTGCCCACAGATGGCCCCATCCCTTGCTACCATCCACCCCTCATTCCCCGTTTCACCATTGGGTTATTTGAGCCTGCTGGCAGGGGTAAGGCACCAAGAGTTGGTCAGTGCACCTCATAGTGACTAGTCAAGTGGTCATTCCAACATTAGGGTCAATTTGCATATTATCCTTTTATTATATAGAATAGAGACCCAAATAATGAGTGGGGGCTGGCCTGCCCTGATGGAAGCCCAAGATCAGGGTAAGGGTTCCCACTAGGGGGTGGGGCCAACTGAGCAAGGGGCCCCAGGTGGTTTGCAGGCTAGTTACATGGGGTGAGGGTTCCTGCTGGGGGGCGGGCCCAGCCAGGGCAAAGTGCCATGGTTGTTCTAGTCTCTGGTCGTTCTGGCCATTCCACCATTTCAGTTGCTGGGCTTTTATTATATAGAATATGACAATATTTTATATTCATTGCCTTATTTGATCCTTTAAAGTATTATCATTCCTATTACATTAATCTTTAAATCTGAGGAGGCTCAGATATATTACTGGGTAAGAGAGAGACTTTACCAATGAATGAGAACATTAACTATAAGCGTGATCTCTGTCACTTGTTGCATTTGGGGCATGTATTGTCCAAATCATCCCTGATGTTCCATTGTACATTACATTTGACTGCTCCTATCCAATATCAGTCATGTAGCCAATCAAACCAATTTCTACCATAAAATAATAGCAGTTTATCTTTATATATTTAAAACATATATCATATTAGATATATTTGACTTATTCTTCTTCTTTTAAATATTGGGGAATTAAAAATTCTCCCAAGAAATTCATTGATCCCCAAAATTAGGTAATAATAGTCTAACTAAATACAGTCATATGGCTATAATTTATTAGTTTTTAGACACACTATCACCTTCTTAGATTGTAAGCAAAATGTATGTAAATGCAACAAATATCTCATTTAAGTTATTGCAACTTCAAACCTTAAACTGAGAATTATTTTGTTGCATGTTAATTGGACATAAGATCTAATTAAAGTATTTAAATTGTTATCTATAATCACAGCAATCCTATATAATTAAGAGGTAATATGCAAACTGACCATCACTCCAACACACAAGATGACCTCTTTGATGTAGACACAAGATGGCCACCACAAGATGGCCAGCTGGGAAGGGCAGTTAGAGGTTACCAGGCCTGCAGGGGAGGACAGTTTGGGGCAACCAGGCCGGCAGAGGAGGGCAGATTGGGGTGACCAAGCCTTCAGGCGAGGGGAGTTGGGGGCAACTAGGCAAGCAGGGGAGGGCAGTTGGGGGCAACCAGGCCTGCAGTGGAGGGGAGTTAGGGATGACCAGGTCAGCAGGGCTGTTAGGGGCAATCAGGACAGCAGGGGAGCAGTTAGACATTGTTCAGGCTAACAGGGGAGTGGTTAAGGAGCCTAAATAGGCAGTCAGACATCTCTAAAGGGGTCCCAGATTGGAGAGAGTGCAAGCTGGGATGAGGGACACACCATCCCTCCCCCCCCCAGCATGAATTTTGTGCACTGCGCCATTAGTATTCCATAAATTAAGATTCTGAATGATTCATATAGTAAATTATTCAGAAAGTGTTAGTGTTGCCAAATATTTAAAAAGTTATAGAAAGGAACAGAGACTCAAAATTGTACAATATTGTCCTTAGCCTATATTTGAGTGACAAATAATGCCAAGTATAAAGCAATTCTTGTTCATGGTATTGAAATTATTTAGTAGACAGCAGATATTACAGCAGTATACATACTTTTAGAGCAGTATGCATTCAACTTACATGTTAAAATCTAGTTTATTTCTCAAAGAAGCCTTAAAGTTCTTTTCTACTGACTACCCTTATCAAATTATTTGTTCTTAAAAATATTTGACTTGTCCTATGTGTTTGCAAACAAAAAGAAAAACTAAGTCTCTAAATGCACTTCTCAACAGAATATGAGCAAAACAATTTCTTTGTCATTTCCCAAATCTATCAGTGATTTTGTAAATCAGATACTACTTTTATGCTTTAAGGGCCATAATTATCCTGAAAATTTTTTCTAAAATCTAAATGATGAGTAATATCATTAAGGAAGCAACAGCACCACTCACTTGGGTGCCTTCTAATGAATACCTGATTCAATAAGGGAATTGTTACAGAACGGAACTTAGATAAAATGGATGTAGAACACTTAAAAACTGCCCATAATATTTTTAAGGTCCAAAGAAATTAGAAATGAATTTATTCTTTATGAGTTAAAAGGCCCTCAACTTATTATACATCTTATAAGGCATGGGATTGCTCTGCCTTCAAACAGCTGCCTAAATGAAAAAAAGGGTGGAAAAGTTAAGAGAGCACAAAGAAAATGAATGTTGCAAATAGAAAAAGGGGATATACAGATAAAAAGATGTTTCTGTCTCATTCTCTCTCTCTCTCTCTCTCTCTCTCTCTCTCTCTCTTTCTCTCTCTCTCGCTCTCTCTCCATCTGTTTCTTTCTCTAAAATCAATAAAGATATATTTAAACATATAGATGCAAAAAATAAAATGCTAAGAGGTTAAATAACTTGGCAATATTGACAGTAGGTAAATAATAGAGCCAGTATTTAGACTGAAGCAGGCTGGCAGGGATGTCGTTAGGGGTGATCAGGCTGGCAGGCAGAAGCGGTTAGAGGCAATCAGGCAGGCAGATGAACTATTTTTAAAGAGCAACGTTAATAATAAAAATGTGTTTTGCAAGAATTTCTAGATATGATAGATTTTATTGAATTAGTCACTATGCTTTTCTTCAGGGTTCTTTTAATACTTGTTAATTTTTCTTTTAAAAAAGATGCAGACAGATTTCAGTTTAAGACCATTTTGTTCAATACTTTAAAAAACTGAATAATGCACACAATAATGAGATTTTGGATTATAGTGCATGTATTTAAAATGTCCCAGGAGGAATTTAGTACAGAATTCATAAACTATTTCCTGACAGCAAAGGTTCTTAACTACATAATACATTGCCAAAAAGTAGTAGGATTTCCCAAACTGGAAAAATAATAAAACACACATCAATATGTCTGCTATAATTTAGCAATATAACTTCCTTTGGGGATTAAAGTCATAAACATAAATTCTAGATGAAAAGTTACTACTAAAAGTTGTTGAAAACAAATGTCAAAAGAACGGCAGTATGAGCGGTTCCCCTGGTCTCTTCCCTTGACATTTTACCAAGTTCAAAAGCTACAATTCAGCAAAAGATTCCCTGCTCAACACACAAATCTGAGTGCTCTACATACTGAAATACCTGAAGGTGAGCAAAACTGAGGAAACAGGGAAGGGAGAAAAGCAGAGACAGGTGCCAAGAACACAACCCGGAGCTCAGTCTGGGTCTTAGGAGAGGGGAGAAATTAGGTTCCAGCCTGTACTCTCTGAAGCCCTGAAGAGCAGAAAGCTAGAAAAAACATCCTTCCCTGAATGGTCAACACATACTGTTGCTGAACCCAGTGACAGGGGCAGCGACTGAGTGCAGAGGTGCAGCCACAGCTATCTGCCAGTCACTGTTGCTAGGCAGAAAAACAGAGTCATGGAACCTGGCCTCCTACCCTCACCCTCCCAGAAATACCAGTGGGCCCCAGAAAGAGCTGTAGTAGTATTGGGGGCTATATAGCACAATATCTGCAGCCCTGAGAAATGAAGAGACAGGTGCATGCTTTGACTAATCCCAGTGAAAGAAGTGGAAATACAGAGGTGGCGGGTGGGGAAGGGTAAGGCCTAACAGTCACCATTACTGAAAGGAGAACAAAGCTACAAATGTACCAACCAGCCAATGCCAGCTAACCCCACCCCCATCCATCATGGTTAGCCCCAATGGGGGCACCTAGGACACCTGTGGAAGTCCTCTGGGCAACCTCTGGTTGCAGGGAACTGATCTGGAATTTCATGGGCTTAGAAATTATCCACTACATTAACCCATGGGGTGGTACCCTGCCACCAACTGGTCACAGAAATACAGGGCATTTCCGCCCCCTCACACCTCCCCCACCCCCATCCCTCAGAAATGGGATAATCCAGATAGTGAAAGAGAAACTAAAAATACTGTTCATCACCACCTCTGGAAAACAAAAGAAAGACTTATCAACCTGCTAATAGAGAAGTACCACTCAAAAAAAGATTTTATTCCCATAAGTGCCTAGGCAGAGAAAGAATCCATCAAATACCATGAGTAACGAAGGTAATGAGGCAGCTCAAAAAAGAAATAAAAATATTCCAAAAAATAAACTTAAAGACATGGAAATATGGGATTTAAATGACAAAGAGCTCTAACAGACTTGGCTTAGTGGCTAGAGCAAGTATGTCATAGCCTACGGGCCACATGTCTAATTTATTTGGCCCATATTAGCCTTTGAGTTTGACATGCTTGGACTAGAGCATCAGTATGAGGGTCTCAGGTTTATTCCTGTCAAGGACATGTACCTTGGTAGCAGTATTGAACCAGGGCACAGGTCAGGGCTTGTGCAGGAAGCAACAAATGGATATGTCTCTTTCACATCAATGCTTCTCTCTGCCTCTCCCCCTGCCTTTCATCATCCAAAATCAATGGAAAAAATATCCTTTGGTGAGGATTAATAATAAATGAATTAGTGAGTGAATAAATGAATGACAAAGAATTCAGTATTGCAGTTCTTAAAATACTCAATGAGATATAAGAAAACACTGATAGCCGAGACCGGCTTGGCTCAGTGGATAGAGCGTAGGCCTGCAGACTGAGAGGTCCCGGGTTTGATTCCGGTCGGGGGCATGTACCTTGCTTGCAGGCACATCTCCACTGTGGGGTGTGCAGGAAGCGGCTGATCGATGTCTCTCTCTCATCGATGTTTCTGACTTTCTATCCCTCTCCCTTCCTCTCTGTGAAAAATCAATAAAATATATTTAAAAAAAAAAGAAAACACTGATAGCTAGTTTAACTCAGAAATAAAATTATGATCAAAAGGAGTACTTTACAAAAACACTATAAATGTTTGTATGATAAGGATGAAGAAACACGAGTTTCTCAAGGTGAAACATCAGCATTTTATATTGAGAATCAAATTTGTTGGAACTGAAATAAAAAGCTCAAAAATATTTGACAAAAAAGGCCATAGGGAAGACCAAAGCACAATATCTATAACCCTTGTTCAGTATGCAACATTATAAGAGATGAATATTAGAAGTAATTTAAAAATAAAGTCATAAATCTTACTTTCATATATTTCTTCTTTAAACAAGTATATCCATAATTTTGGGAGGTAAGACTACAGAAATAGAGAGTAGAAAGAGCATAGGATATAAAAGAAGGGAGTGAGGTCTAAGAAAGAGAATTTCTGGTAGTAAGTGCTCTGGATATAAAGGAGCAAAGTGGTGAGCGATCAGAGTAGGTTATCATCTTCAATGTCAGAACAACCTTCCCTTGGATAGCAAGATGTGGGCAAGATCCAAAGATGGTGAGAAAAAAAGCCATGTAAGTTGAGGAGGGAATATTCCAGGCAGAGGGAAGAATTAATGTAAAATATCCTTAGGCAGGAATTTGTCTGCTGTGTCCAATAAACCAGAGTAACTGGAGAGTAATTTACAAGAGGCCAAAAGGTTAGAAATCAGATAGCTAGTAGGAAGGCCAGGGCTTTTTAGACTATTGGGAGGACTTTTATTTTTATTAAATTTACTACCAATTATTTAGGGGATAGATTTTTGTCAAATTAGGGTAAAATAAGGTGAGAATTAGGGTGCTATATAAAAATTCTCTGGACATTTAGTTAATGATGAGTTTTGAGCATATTAGATAAATCTGTTGATATTTTTTAAAATTACTGTTACTATTGAGTATGTCAAGAAGAGCACATGACAGAGGTTAGGGTGGGCAATGGAGATCAGTCATGAGACCATTATTGCAATCCTGGTAGGAGACAATGGTGATTTGAATAATTAGCGTAGAAGTGATAAGTTGTGATTACCTTCATGATATACACTGTATTTTTAAAGTGGATCTTACAGGATGTATAAATGGATTTGCTGTGGAATGTGACTGAAAAAAAGGAATCAAGGATAACTCCAAGGTTATAATCTATGCAACTGGAAATATGCATTCACCATTTAATGACTTGAGGAAGAATGTGAGAGAAGTAGATTTGTAGGGTAATATAAGGAATATCTGTGGTGGGGGGAGCGGGCTTACAAGTGTGATATAGAGAGTACACTGTTGTATTTATGTGCACTGAAGTCATGGGAGGAGTCTGAACTAGATATATAAATTTGGCAGTTGTCAGCATGTAAATGGTGCTCAAAACTATAAGAGCATATGAGATCACTAAGCAATGGCTGGAGAGGGAGGGGAAAGGAAGGCAGGAAAAAAGAAAGAACAAAAATATAAAAAAAAATAAACACTGAGCATTGGAGCAGTTTAAAGTTGCAGATGACTCATGAAAATGGAGGAAATTATAATTTGCTTTTAAGTAAGTCAAAATAATACAATTTAAGATGAATTGTGGATAAGAAGGGGATGAGTTACATGCAAAATTTCCTGAACATTTATGAAGCACAAACATGTGATGAGAAAAACTGCACTTTGAGAATATGATGCTGTGATGCTAAGGAAATTCTTAGAAAATTTCAAATTGGCTGTCACCCCAAGATATACCAAATTTCAGAGTATATATCAATTCAGCAAATATTTATGATGTGTCTACTAAAAAAAAAAAAAAGCAGAGGAATTTGCTAAGTGAAATAACAGGTTTACAGTCCCTCTACCTATAGAAGTTTATATACACCAGTAAAAGAAATGCAACATACCCAGATACTATTATTTAATCTAGTATGTGAAAAGTGACTAACAGACCAATTGTTAGAGGGAGATTAGATCCCTTTTATTTCAATATGACTTAAATCTACCTAACATTAAAGGGAAAAAAATGAACTCACTTAACTGAAAAAAGTTTCCGTGATGCCATGGCTTTAATCTCAACATTGTTGTAAGAGTAAAGTTTCCATTATACCTCCACTTTCTGTTTAGGCTTTCCTTGAGGATAAGATGTTTCTTATGGGCCCACAAAATTCACATTTATCTTTTTTCTGATGACATTTCAACAGCAACAAAAAAAGAGACTCCCCTCGCCCCCCAAAAAATAAAAGGTCTAACTAACAATCTGGGTCTGAGCCTCATGGATTGTAATTAAGCTACATGTTATCTATGAAGAAATCATTATGTCTGGGAAAGGTAGGAAAGCATGAGAAGTATTTTGTTTGACTTAACCATATATCACATATACATGAGCTAAGGGAAGGCACAAGAATGAGTTCAAAAGAATGTCAGATTACTATTATGAGGAAAAGAAGGAATAAATACTAAACAGGGTAAAAAATAATATATGTATACATAAATAGGTTTGTACATATTATGTGTGAGTTGATTGTGTCTGTGTGTATAGATGTAGAAATATAATCATATACATATATCCAATAGGTGCAATTAAAAAAAACATCAGGCCTGCCTAGAGTGGCTCAGAGGTTGAGTGTCGATCTATGGACCAGGAGGTCATGGTTCAATTCCTGGTTGAACTCCAGTGTGCGGTATACAGGAGGCAGCCAATCAATGATTCTCCCTCATCACTCATGTTTCTGTCTCTCTATTCCTATCCCTTCCTCTCTGAAATCAATCAAAATTAAAAAAAAGACATCAGGAAAGTTGTAGAATTTGATATGAGACCTTGAGAATTTAGGTATATGAAGGCACTTGGAAAAATAAAAAAAGAAATTCCAGGTAGAAGGAATTATAAAGCAAAGGATGCTGAAAAATGATCAAGAGGTAAATCTGACTGAAGGGCGGGGGGTGGATATATGCATATATGGTAAAAACTCATGTACAATAATGCTAAAAAGCCTTGACTGCCAGGGTAGAGAGTTGGCACTTCATTTATTAATAGGGACCCCTTGACATTTAGGGAGAAGTAACATGATTAATGATTTAGAATGCATTTGCAACCAAAAAGAGAGAGAGAGAGAGAGAGAGAGAGAGAGAGAGAGAGAGAGAGACCAGTTAAAAGCAGCTTATGTCATGGAGCATTTATTGTTTACTTAAAAAGACCAGAGAAAAGCATTTCCAAGGTTTAATATGTTAACCTTCTTCTACTCGATCATCCCCTCTATGGTGAATTTTAAGGAGATGGCTTCATATCCTCATACATAAGAACGAGAAACTTTTCTTAATGCAGCTTTTTCTTCCTCAGGGAGAAAAATATATTGCAGAAGGTCCCATCATAAATTTGATGACATTCATCTGGCCAAAACTGGGCTGCACACCGACCCTAGACCAATCACAGGCAAGGACAAATAGGTTCCATTAGACTAGACCTATCATCATTTAGACTCTGCATTGGGTAATTTGCTTCTCTAATTCAATCATAGTTTTATCAGCAAAAAAGTGAAGTTATGGCTACTGGATAAGCAACCAAAAGAATGTACCACATGGGAAAGACAAAAATTAATCTGAAATTTGTATGTAGAATGTATGAGGAAGTTGAGTTATAAAGGGTAGTGATGGAGAGGTCATACAGGTAGGGTATCACCCAGCACACTGCCAGTGAGAAACTAATTGTGCATAAGTATAACCTTTGAGGATATAAATCACCATCTAATGCGAAGTTATGAGATGAGAGAGAGGGGGGGAGAGAGAGAGAGAGAGAGAGAGAGAGAGAATACTTTTGGTTTGTACTTCATACTACCAGATTGTTTAATTGCTTTGATTTCCTCATATCCCTGAGAGACTACTTACAATTGTCTAATATGTCTCTAATATGTCTCATAATTTAATTTATATTGAATAATTTTAAACCTTCCTTCTCTACTGCTCACTTGCCCCAGCTTCTCTGGCAAAGTCAGTGTAAAAGCATCTTTTACTAACTAAGATTTCTTCACTTTCACCAGCTTAATTCAACATTCAGCATTTGGCATTATGCTTCCTTGTGATTATTCTTTCTTGCTTGAGTTTTTAATTCTTTCTTTTAAAAAAATATTGGGCAATATGGAGATTTGAAGCAGCGAAGGGGCAAAAAACTGTTATGCACAGTATTATGGGCTATGAGTAGTCAGCAAGTAAACACAGATAATAAACACTCACTCTATTTCATTCTGCTTTCTACTGTCACATTGTTGTTTTTTAAATCAATGATCATGGCTCTGCCCTGATCCTATATGCCTATCTTACATTGTTAATCTATAGCATTGCAATACTAAGAACATCATTCACATAGGACCTGTGTAGTTTTTAATCAGATGGAAATAAGGTTTCTGGAACCAGTGCTTTCTGACTTATCCAATAATTTGGATCATATGCCTACATTGCAGCACAATCAATCCATTTTCTTTGCAAACACTTCCATATGTGCTTAAATACTGTTTCTTAAAACAAATGAATCTTTGATCAAAACTTGATTCAGAGAAGCAATCAGATTTCACCATTAAGTTTATTGAGCAAGTAATTTATGGGCACAAACCACAGCCAACATGGTAGGGTGTGGCAAGATGGCTTTCAATGGTCAAAGATTAACGACCATAGTTTAAAACATGCAATAGATACTAGTCACATTACCATAAGTTATAACATACATTTTCAGTTGATACTTAAAACTGCGTGAATGCTCACATATTCCCTTATAATACCTGCTACTTTTTTTTTTTTATTGAAAAGTTTCTTCTTAATTTCATGACAAATGAGAGTGACCACAGTACTCTGAGCTACTCTGCAATGTTAACTTCAAAGTTAGGTAATAAATTCTCCACAAGGAATTCTCAAACCTTTAACTTCCTTATGCTTTATGTACTATAGCAGTGGTCGGCAAATTCATTAGTCAACAGAGCGGCGAGCCACGGTTTGCCAACCACTGTTCTATAGTAATGCTCAAAACAAAAACTTAAGTTCATTGTTGAAGTTTCCAAAACAAAAACTTAAGTTCATTATTGAAGTTTCTTTCTGTTACTTAAAAACATATAGGTCCTCTCTGTTTTTGTTTATTTTCCTGAGAGCATGGGAATAAGCTCTGTAAAATGTATAATAAATATTAATTTTAAATATGAATTCTCTTATAAAATGGACTACTACATTTAATATAATAATTTCCTTTGCTATACTTTATATATAGTAAATACATATTTCTATGAATTTAAAATATTTTATTTAATGTTTTACTTCTAGGAATTAAAAGATACTATGTCCCAAGTTGTTGCATTGAATAATTTTTCTGTCAACAAATAAAAAAACGGAGATGTAGAGCAATATATGCATGCTCATGTAACCACTTGTAGCTGTATCTTAGATTGAAATACTTCTCATATTTTATAAAGCAATATAAATTACTAATATAGGGTTTTGTATATTATCAACACTTTGGCAAACCAAAGCTTTTGTCAAGTTACTTTCTCCCAATGCCAATTAAAATATATAGAAATATAAGTATATATATATATATATATATATATATATATATATTCTAATTTAAATGCTTTTTAAAGGAATATTTATTTCTAAATGCACAGCACCAAGACTCAATATCTAAAATTTACTAAAGATTTAAGAGATATCTTTTGTTTTGTTTTATCCCTTTGACAAAATACTAAGTCTGCTAGTTTATATTATAAACACAGGTTAAAGATAATTTATCAGAAAAACTAAACACACCAAGGCTACACTAATTATTATTTATTCTTTCAGCACAATGTCCCTGGACATCTAAATATTATTGAACTTATTTATATTTTACATGTTTAAACAAAAATTTCTACAGATCTAACCCATTTCCCATCAGAATTCACAAACCATTTTATTGTAGCAAGTACAAAGTAAAACAAAAGAGCAATTAGAGGTATTATCCATGTAATCTTCTCAAGACACAATTAAAGATAAAGCACATTGACTACTGGGCTTAGAAGTCAAAAAGAGAGCTAACTCCTCTTGTTCGGACTATGAAGAATAAACAATGGAACAAAAAATAATTGGAAAATGGACCTTCAAATACATTGTATATAACTTCATTTTCATTTAAACAACCACATTCTATTTGTAAAAGTGAATACAATAAAAAATATATAGACAGGCACACTTAATGGAACCAAAGTACTACTGGCAACCTATACTTTCAAACAGGCCTGATTCTCAAATGGCAGTATTCTACTACATGTATTTTAGATAGAGTTTATCAGTTAAAAATCTATTAGGCATTTTTCTTCTTTCTACCCATGTCTCAGACACTGAGGGCCAGATTACTCTCTCGCTCTGTATTTTATATTTATGAAAACAAGTATCAACTTCAATCTACAGTCAAAATACTGAGGGAAATTTAACGTATAAAATATGTTCAATTACTTCAAATCAACTCAGGGTTCCACATAGGTAATGCTCAGAAGTACACTTATAGTCATGCTGTTTATTCATTCAATAGGTATTTATTATGTATCAAAAACAGAAAACTTTACAGGCTTAGCAAAATATACTGATGGATAGGCATGATATCTGCTCTCAAAGAACTGTCCATCTTATCTTATCCTCAATTTTATACAAGCTTTTTCCACACATTTTAAAAAATTTTTGTGCTGTGTAAACTTCAGCAATAGCCAAAAACTCTATTAGTATAAACGAATATATTCTAACAATAAAAAATAACAGTAATTGATTTTTAAAAATTAACTGTGTCCTCTTCTTCAGTGACCAGAGATTAAGGCATCAATTAACTTCATGCTTTACTGTATGGTTCCATCAAGCCTCCAAAAATCATTCTCTCAGTTCTCATTCTATTTTAGTGACAGTACTTTTTAAACTCCTACCTCAGCTTCTGTCCTCCAAATCCATTCTGCAAATGTTACTGTCCCAGTGACTCAAAATCTATTTTATTCACTTTTCCTTGAAACTAGTTCTTGAAATTGAAAGGGTCAATATTCTTAAATTAAATTACTAACCACATGCCTGCTGTACTGGGAAGCAGGACAATTACTTTCTAGAAAGGTGGTTTCTGTCACTTTCAAAATACTCTGGTATTCATTTATCTTAAGCCATATAGGACTAACTTTCAAATAAGTTCAGAAACCTTAGATATATATCAGATATATTATCCTTTTTACATTGAAAATAAAAATTTCAGTATAATAATCATCTATAGAGAAAATAAACTAACATTAAGTTCTTTGTAGCAATTGAATGAACTTTCTCTGGTAAGTAAAACTATTTCAAACTGTTAAGATTTATTTTGAATCAGCTTTGAAATCATTTAAAAATCATGAAATATGCAAGACCTATGCCTGTCCAGCTGCTTAATTTTTTGGGATTATTTATAAATCACTTCTGTCCAATAAGTAAAATTATCTTCCATGCTAAATTTAAATTACTAGACACTTCCAAAATATTTCTGAAACCAGCAACTGTTTTTCTCATTTGCTATTTGGCGTATCTTCAAAAACTTATCTAACACTTGTAGCAATGTTTCAGAGATTTGATCAAGCATGTTTTAGTAACTTGTTTTCCCACTATGGCAACATCTGATTTCTAGCAGACAGCATGTCTGCAGATACGCTTCACAAATATGAAGTTCCTAGGTATGCACAAATGTGCCCGAACCCAAGAGGCATGAAGTAGCTAAATCGCAAAGCCCTAAGCAGCTGCAGCCCACAGTGATATTTATGGTAGAAGGAATAACCCTGTAGACATTTCTTTGATTAATGGGCTGAGAGATATTGAAGTAGCTGTTCTCTTCCTGCCAGAAGTCAGAGTCGTCTAATACTGCTGGTCAAACTTAGATGATTATCAGAATCACATGGGCATTTTAAATCTAGAGATTCCTGGGCTGCATGCCCAGCAATTTGTTCCATAAGCCTTGAGACTAGAAATCTGTTTGTTTGTTTTTATAAAGTTCCCCAGTTAGGAAAGTTTCCCCAATTTCCTCTTTAGGCAGGATTAGAATAAATTATAGAACAAAATATATACTTATATCTGAGTCAGTACTTGGGTCTCATCCTGGTGATACCACTTATGAACTTGTGAGTTTGGGCTATCTATTTAATCTATCTTTGTTTCAGTTTCCTTGTCTAGAAAAAAAAAGGAGTTAATGTTTTATAAATCTTTATTGTTGAAAGTATAACTTTGTCTCCCTTTTCTGCCATTGACCTCTTCTAGCCCACCCCTGGTCTTCCACCCTATTGTCTGTGTCCACGGGTTATGTATACATGCATACAAGTTCTTTGATTGCTCTCTTCAAATGGAGTTAATTTTAATATCTATCTCATTAGGTTATTTTGAGTACTCAGCAATTACTACCTTATAACTGAAAGAGTTGGTCAACAGATCAGCAGCACTGGCTCATTGGAAATGCAGAATCTCAGGCCCTGTCCAGAAATCTGCATTTTAATAAAATTTTCACATGTGTCATATGAGTTTGAAAAGCATTGATTTAAGACATGTGAAGTTCATAGGATGGTAAGTACTTTATAATTTTGCTATTACTACTTTAAATCTAAATATTAAACAACTGCGTGGTCTAAAAACTGCAAAGTGTCCAGTTGAATCTGTGGGGGATAATGGAGTCCAGCTTAGACCAGAGAAGAACATGAGGAGCTGAAAAAGAAAATGTAGGAAGAACCACGACAGAAATTAATCTCTATCAAGTTTCCCTCACAGTGGTCTTTCTGATGAGGGAGACAGAAAATCCAGTAAATAATCACACTGTAGTAAAGGTTTATTTAATTAAACTTATTGGGATGACATTTTTTTTTAAATATAATTTTATTGATTTCAGCGAGGAAGGGAGAGGAAAGAGAGATAAAAACATTGATGATGAGAGAGATCATTGATAGGCTGTCTCCTGCACACCCCCTACTGGGGATCAAGCTCACAATTTGGGCATGAATCCTGACCTGGAATCAAACTGTGACCTTCTGGTGCATAGGTGGACACTCTATCTAAACCATGCCAGCCAGGCTATTGGGATGATATCTGTATATATAAAAGCCTAAGTGACTGGCCAACTGGTCAGAGCTACGATGAGCAGTAACAATCAGGAGTCAGAAGCTCAATGCAGGAACAGAAACCACAGGCATGGAATCATAGAACAATCTGATGAAGACTGATAAATCTTGAGTGGGGGGAGGGAAAGGCAGTAAGAGATGAACAAAAGAAGATCTTATATGCATACTAGAGGCCCAGTTTAGGAATCCCTCTGCCTGGCCAACACCCTCTAGCAATCCAGGATCCCTCAGGGGATGTCAGAGAGCCAGTTTTGGCCCAATTCCCAAAGGCCAGGCAGAGGACTCCATTGGTGCATGAATCCGTGCACCGGGCCTCAAGTTTGTTAATATTGTGATATAAGTTTCAAGTATAAAATCCTATGACACATCACCTGAATTTTGCACTATGTATCCACTACCCAAAATCTTTCATTATCATATATTTGACCCATTTACCCTATACTACTCCTCTGGGTAACCACCATACTACTGTCTGTCTATGACAGTGGTTCTCAATCTTTCTAATGCCATGACCCTTTAATACAATTCCTCATGTTGTGGTGACCCCCAACCATAAAATTATTTTCATTGCTACTTCATAACTGTAATTTTGCTACTGTTATGAATCGTAATGTAAATATCTGTGTTTTCCAATGGTCTTGACCTATAGTTTGAGAACCACTAGCAGGGTCGCCTAAGACCATCTGAAAATATAGATATTTACATTATGATTCATAACAGTAGCAAAATTATAGTTATGAAGTAACAACAAAAATAATTTTATGATTGGGGGCCACCACAGCATGAGGACCTGTATTAAAGGATCACATCATTAGAAAGGTTGAGAACCACTGACTGGTCTATGAGTTTGTTTTTTCTTGTTCATTTGTTGCTTTCATTTTTATATTACACACTAGAGGCCCAGAGCATGAAATTCAGCCCAGCCTACACCCTCTCCAATATGGGACCCCTCAAGGGATGTCCAACTGCCCATTTAGGCCCAATCCTCCTAAATGGGCAGTTAAACATCTCTCTTACAATCCAGGATTGCTGGCTCCCAACTGCTCACCTGCTTACCTAATTGCCCCTAACCGCTTCTGCCTGCCAGCCTGATCACCCCCTAACCACTCCCCTGCCAGCCTGATTGATGCCTAACTGCTCCCCTGCCAGCCTGTTTGCCCCTAACTGTCCTCCCTTGCAGCACAGGTCACCCCTAACTGCCCTCCCCTGCAGCCTGGGTCTCCCCAAACTGCTCTTCCCTGTAGGCCTGGTCACCCCAATTTTTCCCCTCTGTCAGTCTGGTCATCCCTAACTGCCCTACCTTGCAGGCTTGATTGCCCCCAACTGCCCTCCCTTGCAGGCCTGGTCTCTCCCAATTACTCTCCCCTGCTGACCTGATCACTCACAACTGTCCTCCCTTGCAGGCCATCTTGTGGTGGCCATTTTGTGTCCACATGGGGCAGCCATATTGTATGTTAGAATGATGGTCAATCTGCATATTACTCTTTTATTAGATAGGACAGAGGCCTAGTGCATGGGTAAGGGCAAGCTGATTTGCCCTGAAGGGTGTCCCAGATCAGGGTGGTTTCCTTGGGGCGTGGGGCGGCCTGGGTGAGGGGCCTGTCGTGGTTTTCAGGCTTGCCATGCCCTCCTGTCTCCCCCCCCCCCCGACCCGGTGACCCAAGTGGCAGCCCTGGTATCTGGGATTTATTTATCTTCTATAATTGAAACTTTGTAGCCTGGAGTGGAGCCAAGCCTACTGCTCGCTCAGTAGCCACAGCCATTTCTTTGGGATTTATTTAACTCCTACAATTAAAACTTTGTAGCCTTAAGCAGAGGCCAAGGCAAGCCAGGGTTGCAAAAGTTTGGTTTCCTCCATCACCAAAGACAACCCTAGCCTCCTGCTCTCTCTAGCTCTGTGGGTGCTGCCATCTTTGTTGGAATTTATTTATCTTCTATAATTGAAACTTTGTAGCATTGAGTGGAGGCCTGGGCTGGCCAGGGTGTGTGGAAAGCTTGGCTTCCTCCATTGCCAGGGAAACCCAAGACTCCCTCCTGCTTGCTCCGTGGCTACAGCCATCTTGGTTGGGATTAATTTGCATACCCCCTCCTGATTGGCTGGTGGGTGTGGCTGGTGGGCACGGCTTGTAGCGTAGCAGAGGTATGGTCAATTTGCGTATTACTCTTTTATTAGATAGGATGAGTGAAATCATATGGTTCTTGACCTTTTCTGTCTGACTTATTTCACTTACATGATATTTTCAAGATCCCTCCATATTGTGGTAAATAGCAGTGTTTTGTCTTTCTTAAGGCTGAGTAATATACCGTTGTATATATGTACCCATTCACTGTATCCAATTACCCAGCAAAGAACACTTAGATTGCTTCCATGTGTTGGTCACTGTTAACCCTTTGTACACCGTATCTATAGACACTTTAAAAATCATTTTTTTGTGAGAATTTTCAACTGAAAATATTCAGGACACCCAAATTGTAATATGTTTATTTTTATAATATTCATCACAAATTGATTTTTTTAAATTAAATTCATATGGTGGTGTGTGGGATGGTTACCATTTTGGACACATGGCAGTTAGCTGGTTAATAATGTTGCGATGAATATAATGGTGCATATATCTGCAAATAAATGTTTTAAACTTTTTCATTATATACATCGAAAAGGTGTTGCAGCGTCAGATGGTAATTCTATTCTTCATTTTCTGAGGAGCCTCCATACTTTTCATAGTGGCTGTACCAGTTTACATTTCCACCAGTAGTGAATGAGGGTTACGGTTTTTCTTTTCCATTCTGAGGCATAGAGTGAATAGTGTTCAATGATGTAACAGCCAGTCAGAAAGATGAGTGCTTGGCTTCTGTACAGTAGCAATTCTTGAAAAAAATCTCTTGGGGCCAAATGTTTTCTTAACCAAACCAATCAGTCATTGAGACAGTCAAAGTCAAAAGTCTATGCACTAAGAAATGAGCACACAAATTTTTGAAACACTTTAGCACAATTACCACAGCACACATAAGTTAATCCCTCTTTTTAAAAATAACCTAATATAAGAATTGGTTAAAAAAGCTCTGGCTCATTATAATGAGGAATGCACAATCTGTCTATATTCACTCTTCTTTAGCATCCTGCAATTAATATGATGTTGATGAAAGACATGGAACCTTGGCAGATTTTAAATACTTCAGCAAATGGCCATGTCCATTCTATAGTTAACAGCACTATGAATCATCTTTACCATTAATGATTCACATATTATCAAAAGTATATGTAAAATGACTTATTTTCCAGTAATTATACATCTTAAGTTAAAGCACATTAATAGGTCAGTACACCTTTCTCCTGAGAGCTCTGCATTTGGATCAAGACAACAAAATATGAATATCTAGAACTATAAAAATAGTGACTAGAAATTGAAGCTAATTTTTATTGATTTAACTCATACCTTTCCAAGGATACAACTTATCCTAAATTTACCGCTTTTTCTGGGGATTGAATGAAAGCTAAGTATAGTTAGAATTCTAGTAGCTAGAAACTTAGAACAAATATAAAAGGATGTTGTTTGGATACCATACACGTTAAAACTTATTGGTTTTTAAGTTATATTCAATGTTAATGGACATCCACCCAAGTTACTATATTCTCCTTTCAAACTAAAAAGTTTTAAAACAATAACTGAACACATTCAATACAATATGGCCTATTCGATTCCAGAGTTTTTTCCACTCATTCTTACATAGCTATTATCTCTGTTGTCCTCTTTTCTCTGTGGAGTAAGTTCACCTGGTCTTGCAGAGCTCAACTGTAAAATATTTCTTCAGGTGAACTCCCTACACCCGCCACACACCCAACCTCCAGAACTAGGTCAAATCCTCTAATTGTATACTCTCCTCATGTAAAGTAATTCTCCTTTCTAGCATTTGTCAACTTGTCATTGTACAGTTGTGTGTGCATTTTATATGTGTGTGTTTAATCTCTGCCTCTCATATGGCTCCATGAACATTGGACAAAAGACAAAATGTATACTCTTTCCTGGACACTCAACTTACAGAAAGACTGTGTATACTATATGAAAACTTCCTGGCTGTCTTCAAATTTTTTTTAAGCTAACATGACAATGGCAAATGGTCAGTGATTTATCCAGATAACATCTTATTTCCATTTCATTGTAGCATATGGTAAATGGCACAAGGGGAACTACCTACCATTTCATACATTGTGTTATCTTTTAGAATGGAAGAAAAATAATGTCATAAGTTCACAAGAACATTACTATGTTCTTTTTCTGGTCTTACATTCTGTAAAACTGAATTCAATTTGGCTCCTAGTTTATTTTAACATAGAGGTAATCACTCTCAATTTCTATTGCCCAACATTCTACAACAGCACCTTTGACTTCCGCCAGCTCAGCGGTAGGCAAATTCATTAGTCGACAGAGCAACAAACTGGCTTGCAAGCTCCATGTGGCTCACAAGTCACAGTTTGCCGACCACTAAGTCAGCTTATCAAAGGGGGATAATACTCCAGCACTCTTCAGATGAAAAAAACTAGCACACAAAGAGGTCCTTTGCCTTTATAATCCTATATGATGAAAGTGTAATATGCAAATTGACCCAACATTGGAATAGCGGAACCATCATCAAGATCATGCTATGATACCCACTGGCATCAGATCAGCCAAGGTGGGTGAGAGGCAATTGGTGGGGGGCCCAGTCATTGCCTCATGATTGCCTCACAGAGGGAGGCCCAGGCCATCGACTGATGGGCTGCTGCAGGTGGGTGGGGTCTCCCTTTACGAGGGAAGCCCAAGTCCCAGGTGTTGGAGGAAAACTGATGCTAGCAGCTGGAGGAAGGAAGGCTTACTCTTGCACAAATTTCAGGCATTGGGCCTCTAGTACCAAAATAAAATGGCTCAGCTGAAACCACAAAATCATAGACCTGTACATACACACTGTATGCACACATAATCCCATAGTCATACAGCAAACATTTGCCAACTTATTCAAAGCTGTTGGTTGAATATCTAGGAGTAAACACAAGAGAAAATAAATGCCTACAAGGGACAGGAGCTTTGTTGACCTATAGAAAGTCAATAGTCTGGGCTAAGAATGATCATAATTTTATTGCTCTCAACCTGAAAATAACACAACAACCAAGATAAGCTTAAAGACATGGGAACATCCAACATGCTTTTTAATCAATAATAAGCATATTTTAGGACAAAACATAAAAAGCTCCTGGGGTTTCTTTTTTAAATCAATTTAGTCATGATTTAAGTAAAACAAACCTTATCAAGTTTCACTTTCAAAAAGGTTAAGCTAGAATTGCGATAGTTGGTATACTTAAAACTGTTGAAATAACATTTTGTTTTAAATGACTGCACTTAAATTGTTTCTACTGCACAGGGAATAAAAAACATAGTGGGTATTGCCAGATGACAGAAAATTCAGTTGTACATTTGAAGTTTCCAGGCGTATTTCAATTGAACCAAACTGGTGACAACCAATCAAATAAAATCAACTTTTACTTGTAGCTAAAAAGCTTTGAAAAAATTATTTCCTACCTAGCATTTCTCTACACCTTTATAAATGCTGATTTTAAGAGGAAGCAAAGGCTAACCATGGCAGGCAGGCTCTTCACCATGACTTACAGATTCCACTTTTTTCTCTATCATCTCTCAGAAGCAGACTCTTCCAAACACCTAGAATAAAATCTTTAAACACACACACACACACACACACACACACACACACACACACACAAACACACAGGCCACATTATATTTTGTTTATAGGAGGCATCAAAGCAGGTAAAAACAGGGAATTAAGGTCCTGACAACTGGGTTTTTTCAACAAGCTAGCCTCCTACTACCAGCTTGGGAAGAGGTTCCATGAACTGCAAGGAACAGGCAAGAGTAGCCACAACTCAGGACATTTTGTTGTTTATACATATGAAACTTTATTTATTTTTAATTTTTTTCAACTATGGCATACATTTTATATTATTTTTACAAGTTTCAAGTGTACAGCATAGTGATTAGACAACCATACTTTATAAAGTGATCCCCCCCAGTATTTCTAGTATTCAGCTGGCACCCTACATAATTATTCCAATAATTTTTTACTCTCTCTGCTATACTTTATATCCCTATGGCTTTTCTTTAACTACCAATTTGTACCCCCACCCTATGTCCCCTCTGGCAATCATCAGTTTGTTCTCTGTATCCAGAACTCAGAACTTTGTGAGACTATATGATCAGCTTTCCTAAGCAAGTTGCCTTTATCAAGAGGCTTTTGTCAAAAGTCTAATTATTTAGGGACAAATGCTATACCTCAAGCTCCAAAGATTTACAATTGCTTTAGAATATTTTAAATGTACTACCTTATAATAAATACAATTCAAATGAACATTTAAGTCAATATTCCTTTAGGAAAGAAGGTTACTTTATATTTTTTTTAATTTTTTAATTTTTTTAAATATATTTTATTGATTTTTAACAGAGAGGAAGGGAGAGGGATAGAGAGAAACATCGATGAGAGAGACATGGATCAGCTGCCTTGTGCACACACCTACTGGAGATGTGCCCGCAACCAAGTTATATGCCCTTGACTGAAATCGAACCTGGGACCTTTCAGTCCGCAGACCAACGCTCTATCCACTGAGCCAAACCGATTTCGGCAAGAAGGTTACTTTAAAGTTCAACAACGACAACATGCATTGCCTAAAATAAAAACATTTTTAAAGTAATCAACTAAAATTAGTTCATTCAAACAGAATTTTAACCACCTGCTCAAAAGATGTTTAGGTTGGTTATACTTGATAATGACTCCCAGACACTAAAATCCAAAGGAAAGTACCATAAAATCTTCCAGGATCCTGCACAAGGAATTTTCTAGTAAAGTCCAACGACATACACCCAGAGTTGAAGTCAAACTTCTGCAAACACTGGAAAAGTAAAATATCCGTTTGGGGATAGGAAACTCTAAAAATCTCCTTAGATTACAAGGTATAGTCAATGTGCCTGATAGACTAAATGCCAGTATTAAGCATCTTTTTCTGGAGTCCGACCTCAGTTATTGTCACTTATTTACCTTATAGCTCCAGGAAAGTCTCTTAAGCTCTCTAAGCTTCAATTTCCTCAAAAGTAAAATGACGATAACAAGGTCTAACTCACAAAATTGTGAAAATTAAAACAAATTACATACTTTTTTTTAATTGGAAGGAAGGAAGGAAGAAATAGAAGGAATAGAAGAAAAGAAGGAAGGAAGGAAGGGAGGGAGGGAGGGAGGAAGGAATTACATACTTTAAAGATCTTTAAAAACATTAAATCTTCATGTGAGATGTTGCTTATTAAACGGGATTGGGAAAAAGAGGAAAGATGAAATGATCATGGAATGCTCTCTAATTTGTCATAAGGTAGCCAACAATACTTCCATAAAAATACATAAATCCATTCTCTATATCAATTAAGCTAACAATCCTCAAGATAGCTTATACTAGAGAAAAAAATTATAATGAGAATAAATACAAACCTTGCTATCAAAAAGTATTTGTTATGAAATAAATACTCATGGGAATAAAAATAAAGAACATTTTTAAGGATTGGACAGAGAAATCTGGTTCTTTCTAGATCTGGTTCCTGCCTTAAACTCTAATAGCTGCTGCCAGTCAAAAGACTAATTTATAAACCTAAAGTTCTTACATTCATAGATGTCAGTACATTTTCATTTATACCCTCAAGAAAGAACCCAAACTTCTGTAACATAACTTTTAAGTAATAACTATATAGACCAGAAGTCCATATGCAGATTCAATAATTATCTTCTGTGTTTTCTGCTTATCTAAACATATAGTTAACCCAAAGCTCTGTTATAAAATAAAAGCCATGTAATGTTATTTCTCAACTAAATAGAAATATCTTTTTATCATCAAAATTAATACTCCAAACTTCAATTTGGAAAATAATTATTTAACTTTGAAATAGTGTCATCTATGTATAGCAACTTTTTAAGCCACAATGTGTATAAAAGTCTAGTTTACTGCTATACAAATGTATTATATTTTGCTTTCTGGAGTCTGTGATAAGAAATAGATGGTTAAAGTTCTGATACTTATATATAAAAGATCTTACCAAGATCACCATGTTCAGCATTGGCCAGTTTGGCTCAGCTGTTTGAGCATGTCCTATGCACAGAGGTTGCAGGTTCGATTGTGGTTAAGGCATGTATCTGGGTTGTGGTCTTTATCCCCAGCAGGGGGCAAGTAGATTGATGTTCCTCTTTCATATTGATGTTTCCTTCTCTTTTTCTCTCCCTCTCCCTTCCCTTTTTTCTCTCCCTCCCTCTCTCTCTCTAAAATCAATAAAAAACATATACTAAAAAAAAGATCTCCATGTACAAATAAGTCTTGTGTTTTCTCCTGGCTCTCTGGATCTAGACAGCCCCTGCTGCCAGTCTTTCACAGTGTACAGTGGATGGTCTTCAAGAGCACCACTGGTACTTCCTCTCAGTCTCCTAATTACAGAAGCTGACACATTCCCTCTCACCAAGGCAGGTCTTTTACACAGCAGATCAATTTCTTGAGCTATCCAAACATCTAGCACTTGACCTTCTTCTTTTGTCGGATTAAAAACCATGGAAAACCCAAAAACTTGCCTCCCTAGCTTTTGTTCCACAGGAAATTTGAGAGAGAAAGAAGATTCCATTATGCCATTCTGTGATTTATTGATAGTATTTCTTTCTCCAGTGGCACAAAAATGGGCCCATAGATTTTTTACCTCAACAAATACCCAGCCTGACAGAAAATAAGATTCCAGTCTCTATATCTTGCAGAAACCTTTAAACATAAGGTGAGAAAGGGGACATTACAAATAAAGTTCTTTTAATAAGCACTTTTTAAAATGTTTTCTCCATAAAATTATTTATCTCCTCATTTTTCATTTTTGTTCCTTTTAATAAAGGGAAGAGTAGAATCATATAGGCCTTCTTCAAACCTCATTGTAACTTGAAGGGTCTTGAATTATAAATCAGATTAAATTTGATTTTGCTTTTTTAAATCCATGAGCTGTCTCCCTACAAGTCCCTAGCTGAAGTAGACAAGAAGCAAATTCTTCAAATTCCACATAAATATCCACAGAACAACTGAACAATTGATGAAAAATGGTAATCCTTTTATTTGCCTACTTAGTGCAAAATGAATTCAAAAGAAAAAAGTGCTCTGGGATCCTAAGTGTTGAGAAAAGCTGATCTTGGAGAAGCAAGCCTCTACAATTCCAAAATTAATTTTATTATTGAATTATTCAAATTACTCAATATAGAAGACTCAAATGGATGCAATCAGAGGACTAATTTGGGGGCCACATGGAGGACACTGATGGCCTATCTTAGGTAACAAGAAGATGAAGTGCAAAGGGACATGGAAGAGCCTCAGTGTTAGTGAGTACCACAGCTCAACATGAAGAGCTGGTGAGAGTCTGAAGAAAGAGACCAGCAGGTAAGGGTTAACATATCCCAGTCAATTACCTACATGCTGGCCTTGTAGAAACCAGCCAGTGCCAAATTCTCAAGACAATACTAGTAAAAGCTGAGATGGAAGATGAGACCACAGCTTTGTACAACTGCAACAAGTCTCAAACCTCATTCCCTTAATCATGCAAGCTGGAAGGTCCAATCAATAAATGCTGAGGTAGCACTTGAGGAATGGAGGACAGGCTCTGGCACATCATATAGCTGCTATGACATAGAGTTTGCACCCAGGGCCTTGACTCTTGCTAAAAAAAAAAAAAAAAAAAAAAGGAGGGGGGGTGTAGGAGAACTGACACTACTTCAATTATGTTGTTTAAAACTCCACCATACAAAGGCCAGATTCCTGTATCAGAATATGATGACCAACCTTTCTAGATTCTTGCCCCAGATTTTGATGGGCAACTGAGTACCAGAGCCTTTGTAAATGTTCCTCGTAGATGACATGGTCATGCCATTCAGCAGTTCGTCCTTTTGTCCTCAACCAGACACAATGTGGTAGAAGTATAAATGGTTACAAATAGAATAACCTTCATGTAAGGTAATTTAGCATTATATATCAAAACTATAAATATATATTTTGATAGGACTTCAACTTCTATAAATTGATCATATATATACTGGCCTATATGCAAAAATTATGCTTGTACAAAGTAAACACAGGAAGCACTGTTTTTTGTTATCAGTATAAAAATCTAAATGTTATCCATCGATAAGAGATTATTTAAATACATAATGCTACACACACACAATAGAATACTCTGCATCTGAAAAAAAATTACTTTTGTATTGATATAAAAATATCCCAAAATACCTTGTTTAGAGTATAGGTGGTGAAAAACAGACTATTCACTTTTTCTCTTTATGATATTTGAGTGATAGGAATGTAATGCAAACTATTAAATATATAAGTACTAAAGCAATTCATGATAAATCTCTAAGAGGATAATATTCATTTTAAATTGCAACAAAAAGAATGAAATATTTAGGAAAAAACTGAGATAAGGAGGTAAAAGTTCTAAGCATTTATGAAATAAAAATTAGAAATAAAGAGAAAAATAGTTTAAGCTCATGGATTGAAGATTAAGTATTATTAAAATGTTTACACTACTCAAATTACCTTCAGAGTCACTGCAATTTCCTTAAAAATCTCAATTACATATTTATAGAAATAGGAAAAGCAATTCTAAAATTATGGAATCACAAAAGACCTTAAATAGCCAAAGCTACCTTGACAAGAACAAAGCTGGAGGCATCACATTTTCTAATTCAATTTATATTACAAAGCTACAGTAATCAAACAACATAGTATCTGCACAAACACAGATACATAGATAAATAGAACAGAATAGAAAGCCCAGAAATAAACTCTACATATATAGTCCACTAATCTGTGACAAGGGCACCAGGAACACACAATGAAAAAAAGGTGATCTTCTTTTATAACTGGTTCTGGGAAAACTAGATACTTATATACAAAAAAAAAAAAAAAGAAACTGGACCTTTTTTTTTTTTACACAATCCACCGAAACTAACTCCAAAATGGATTAAAAACTTGATTGTAATACCTGAAACCATAAAACTCCTAGGAAAAAAAGGGAACAACAAGCAAAAGGTCCTTTGCTGAAAAAAGAGATAGAGGAAGACATAAGGAAATGGAAGAATATACTACTGTGTTCATTGATTGGTAGAATCAAAATCATTAAAATGTCCTTACTACCCAAAGCAATCTATAGATTCAATGCAATTCCCATTAACATTCCAAGGGTATACTTCAAAGACCTAGAAGAAACTCTCCAAAAATTCATCTGAAATTAAAAAAAAAAGACCCCAAACGGCTGCAGAAATCGTGAGAAAGAACAAAGTTAGAGGGATCACAATACCAGATATCAAGCTATACTACAAAGCCTGGTACTGGCACAAGAACTGATATATAAACCAATAGAACAGAACAGAAAACCCAGAAATCGACCCAAGCCATTATGCTCAATTAATATTTGACAAAGAAGGCATGAACATAAGATGCAGTCAAGTCAGTCTTTTCAATTAATTAAGTTAGGAAAATTGGACAGATACATGCAAAAAAATGAAACTAGACCACCAACTTACACCATACAAAAAAAAAAACACCTCAAAATGGATAAAGGACTTAAATGTAAGATGGGAAACCATAAAAATCTTAGAAGAAGCCATAGGCAGCAAAATAGCAGACACAGCTCCTAAGGCAATGGAAACTAAGGAGAAAAATAAACAAATGGGACTACAACAAAATAAAAAGCAAAAGAAACCATCAACAAAAAAATAAAGTCCACTGCATGGGATAACATATTTGCCAAAGTTATCTCAGATAAGGGGTTAATCTCTAAGGTTTATAGGGAACACATACAACTTAATAAAGGAAGATAAACAACCCAATCAAAAAATGGGCAAAGAAACTAAATAGACACTTTTTGAAAGAGAATATACAGAAGGATGAGAGAAATATGAAAACATACTCAAAGTCACTAATAATCCAAGAAATGAAAATCAAAACAACAATGAGGTACCATCTCACACCTGTCAGAATGGCTATTGCACTGCTGATGGGAATGCAGACCTGTGCAGCCACTATGGAAAACAGTATGGATTTTCCTCAAAAAATTAAAAATGGAACTTGCATTTGACCCAATAATCCCACTTCTAGGAATATATCCCAAGAAACCAAAAACATCAATCAGAAAGGATGTATTCACTCCTATGTTCATAGCAGCACAATTTATAATAGCTAAAATTTGGAAACAGCCTAAGTGCCCATCAGCAAATGAGTGGATTAAAAACCTGTGATATATCTACACAATGGAATACTACTTTGATATATAGGGATGGAACTGGAGAGCATTATGCTAAGCGAAATAAGACAGTCAAAGATAAATATCACATGACCTCATTCATTTGTGGAATATAAAGAACAATATAAACTGATGAACAAAAATAGAACCAGAATTATAAAAGCATAGAACAGACTGTCCAACCTATGAGGGAAGGTGGAGGGTAAGGGGAAAAGAGATCAACCAAAGAACTTGTATGCATGCATATAAGCATAACCAATGGACACAGACAGTGGCGGGGGTCAGGGAGGTGTGAGAGCATGTGCTGGGGGAGCCGCCAGGGAAAGGTCAACAGAAAACTGGTGAAAAAGGAGACTTATGTAATACTTTACACAATAAAGATTTTAAATATAAAAAAAATTAAAAAAATAAATACCCTAGAAATGGGTCATGAGCAAGAGAGAGAGAGAGAGAGAGAGAGAGAGAGATCCTTGACATAACATTGGTCTTAGTAATAACTTTTTTGATAGATACCAAAAACACAGGCAACAATAAGTAAGACCATGTCATACTAAAAATTTCTATCTAACAAAGAGATCTATCAACAAAATTAAAAGGCAACCTATGAACTAGAGGAAAATATTTGCAACCTATATGTCTAATAAGGGGTTAAATATCTAAGGAATTTTTACAAGTCAATAGCAGAAAAACAAATTACCTAATTAACAAATAAGCAAAGGACATATTATAAATAGGCATTTTTCTAAAGAAGACATACAAATGAATAACAGATGAAAAGGTGCTCAACATCACTTACCAGGGAAATACAAATAAAAAATACACTGAGATATCAACTCAAATCTGTTAGGTTGGCTACTATAAAAAAGACAAGAGAAGTGTTGGTAATATGTAGAGAAAAAACCCTTTCACACTGTTGGTAGGAATGTAAATCAGTCCAGCATAGAGGTTTCTCAAAAATTAAAAATAGATCTACCATATGATCTAGCACTACTTCACTGGGTATGAAAACAGTATCTCAAAGAGATATTTGTACCCCCATGCTTATTATAGCATTCTTCACAACAGTCAACATATGGAAATAATCTAAGTGCCTATAGACTTATGAATGGATAAAGAAAATAAGTATAGATATAAACATGCACACAGAGCAATAATATATATGATTGAGCGATCTTTATGACCGGTAGACTGGTCACTATGATGTGCACTGACCACAAGGGGGCAGACACTCAATGCAGCATCTGCACCCTGGTAGTCAGTGTTCTCCTACAGCCAACCTCCCATGGCTGACCAACCTTCCACAGCTGGCCAACCTCCCATGGTCCCTCCGCCCAGCCAGCCTCAATTAGGACTGGATGACATGGCCCCAGTCGGCCCAATCACCAGCTAGGCTAAGGGACCCCACCCATGCATGAATTCATGCACCAGGCCTCTAGTTCAACTCTAATGAGAAATTACTGTAATTTGTGATAGCATGGACGAACTAGAAGGGCATTGTGCTAAACAAAATAAGCCAAAAACAAATATTATATGACATAACTCATATGTGGAATCTAAAATACTGAAGGACACACATGTAATATCTTAATCAATATTGAAAAAAATAAAATAGATAAAATACTGAAACAGAAAGTCAACTGGGGGTTTCCAGGAGCTGAGGGGTGGGGGAAATCGGAAAATGAGATGCATAAGTTCTGGGGATCTAATGAACAGCATGGTGGCCATGTTTAATAATGCTGCATTATACTAGTATACTTAGAATGTGCTAAAAAGAGTTCTCACCACAAAAATAAGATTATAATTACGTGAGGTAATAAAGGTGTTAATTAACTTGATTACAGTAATCATTTTCCAATGTATACATGTCAAATTATCATGCTAACTTAAATAAGTACAATTTTATTCGTTATTTTACCTTAAAAATTGGGAGAAAACAAGTAGCAAATTTTTATATGAGATGATGCATGGTTATATACATGTTAGGAATTATTACCATGAAAATTCACTAAGCTAATGATTCCACTTTCCTGTCTCAAATAACTATAGTTTTTAAAAGCAGATCTTCACTGTTCATTCTCCCCATTTCAACCTTAGCCTCTTTTGCTTCCTCAATGTCAGATTCTTAGCAAGTGGCCTGTCTCCTATTTCAGAAAAAAAATAAAATCTCTTATATAAAATTACATAATAGTCAGAACACCAAACATATAACCTTATTCAACTTCTTTTTCATTTTCAACAATGTCCAATTTCCCCAACAATTTTCTATGAACAGTTTATACTTTGTCAGAAATCACATATTTGTGATCATTCTGTCTCTCCTGTATCTTGCAACTTTCTGTCCATGTTTAGTTATTTTTTATTGGCACTTTAAAATAATCTGGCTCCTTGTCATAATACAAACATGACCAGACGATTAATTACAATCACAATGAAAACTATTCTCTCTGTAACTATGTTTTCTGTTTATTCACCTCTCTAATTCCCTTTTCCTACACTGCCAAAGAGTTGTCTGTACTTCTTGTCACCAATTTCTCAATTCTCCTTCAGACCTCCTTTAAACCTACCATTAGAGTTACTATTATTCTTTATGTAATGAAAGTTACCAATGGCCACCCATGCTGCCATAAGTAATAAAACCCGTGATAAATAATAAAATCTGTTTCATCCTCATCTGACTTCACTTTTCATTTGACACACCTTATTGTCTTTTTATTCTTCACTTTTAGGAAGGTGAAGAAATGACGGGGCTTCTCTCAATCAAAACACAAAACAACAACATAACTATTATTGTCATATAAAAATATGATGGAAAAAAATAAGAAAATTTTACTTCTATTTTCACACATAAGTAAACTAAGGCCTAGAAATTTTAAATCGCTTTCCCAAGATTACAAAAGGCATGAATAGCTGAGTTCAAACCCTTTTGATATTTGAGTCCAATTCAGCTATGGTTTATAAATTGTAGAGCATGACTTTAGCTTTATCAAAACTTTAGTATATACTTCTACTAAACCATTTGCAGAATCCCATTTTTCTCTTAATCTTATTATTACTAGAATCCCAGTGCATGAATTCATTGCATGGGTGGGGTCCCTTGGACTGGCTGGCGAATAGAGCTGATCAAGTGAGGAGGGAGGTGGCTGACAGGCCGGGGTGAGGGATATGGGAGGTTGGCCAGTAGGGGGAAGGACCAAAGGAAGTTGGCCACCTGGGGAGAGAGACCTTGGAAGGTAGGCCAACCAAGGGGAAGGACCATGATAGGTTGGCTGTAGAAGCACACTGAACACCAAGGAGCAGCTGCATATCTCTGGCCACCATTATTTACACATGCGGAGTCAGAATTCATAAATTGCTCCCAGTAAGTGTCAAGTATTTTCCCTAAAATTATAAAAATGCTGCAAAAGTGAGAAATAGTCTATTGTCCTTTATTATCTTGAAAGCTTTTAAAAGAGATTAATAGGTTTCAGTTTTCAAAGGTTAGTCAGCATTGATGAAGTTAAGAGTTCCATAAGAAAGGAAAATATTTGGTGTATTAAAAGTAAACATTGACAGAGGAAGATGAAAGATAATCCCTAAAGGAGTAAGATTCTAATACATAGTTTGTACAGATTGATGCTATTTACCCTGAAATTTCTATATTCAAAGAATATTGTCCCTATAAGAAACAATATTATTTGAATATTGTTAAAGTTATACATTCTACTTCCTGAATTTTTCTGAAGAGAAAAAACAAATGAGGTCAGAAAGGTTAAGTGTCTTGCTTAAGTCTCATAACTGACCAGAGGGAAAGTTCAGACTAGTTCCCAAATCCCTGTATTGAGGGTTAATATCCTTCCCACTGCAGAATTCTCAACTCATCCTACACCCCAAACCCTTAGAAACAAAATCCTCTCTTCCCACATAATGATCCCATGCAACACAAATACAAGCAGAAGCGGCTCCTAAAGTAGGTTTTTTCTTTCAAGTTTTAAATTGGGTCTCTTTTCTAATAATAAGCAGACATTTTTAACTTGAAAATTCCTTTTCGAAGGCTCCCAACTTTTCAACTTCATTACTGGGGGAAATTAATATGTTTTATGATTTGTAGTTGGACAAGATCAATATTCTTTTTTAATGATTCAGAGAAGAGACTAAAGTCCTAACTTGTTCAGTGATTTTTATCAAATTAACATAAGTAATCAAATTAACATAGTAATCAATCAGTCTAACTGATCAATTTCACTAATCACTGAAGCGACTAAAATAGTATATTACTCAGAACATATCTAATCCTTCCTTCTATCCCTTCATACAGTTGTTCTTAGGTATTATGCCCATGCATCTACTATTGTTAGTTATCACATTCATTTGTAAATTTTTGTTTATTACTTTACTGAAAAGAAAATCTTTGTATAATCAAGTCTTACATAATATGTTTGGTTTGATTCTGCTTAGTGAATATTTAATAAGCACTTATCTCATTTGGAGCACAATATTAGCTACTGAGTTTATGAGTTTTATGGGAGACATCCATGACATTTTAATTTATAATATCAATACTGTTGCAGAGAAAACTGAGAAGAAGCATGGAGGGCTTTTTTTATAAAAGATATATAGTTATATCTTAGATATATAGTTATATCTAAGCTGAATGTAAGGATGAAGAACAAGATAGCTAGGTAAACAAAGGTAGGAGAAATAGAGAGGAAGGTGTTCTAGGAAAAGAAAATATAGCCAAAGTATAGAAGCAGGAAGGTATAGAGCTTATGAAAGCAAAAAGTTGTCCACAGCATAAGAATAGTAATTCCCAATCTTTCATATGTACCAAAATCATCAAGAGAACTAATTGCACATGTAAAACAAAGCCAAAAACAAAAACAAAACAAACAACAACAACAAACAAAAAACACAAGCCTGTCGAAACATAATAGGTATTTTATCAAGTCTTTGGGTGATTTTGATACACAAAAGAACATGAGAACCATTATATTAGAGCATACAATACTAGATGAGGAAGATGTGTAAAAGGACAAGGTAGGATATCACGCTTGAAAGAAGTAAGGATTATAGTCTAGGTTTGGTAACTCACACGCCAAATTCCACGTTAAAAAGATCTTTACGAGGTGATACAACATACCTGGATTTTTGATTGACTACTGTCAACTGTTAACAAAATACATTTGAGGTGGAAAAATATGAAAAAAGAGCAATTAATTTCCAGTGACAGTAGCACAGGTGAGAGATGACAAAGGCATGCACTAGGGTTTAGGTTGTGGCAATGAAGAAGTGGTGAAACACATTCAGTCATCAATTTGTATTTAGTAAAACCCAGGACAGGTTTATGTAGTACATGTCATGATGGGTGTGAGTAAATAAAGAAAAAAATAATCCTCAGTTTAAGCAATCATAGAAGGCTACAACTGAAAATGAGGCAATAGAACTAATATTCAGTAAAAACTATTGATTCCATTATAGTCAGCCAATAAAAGCCATATGACTGCAATGTGAAGTGATTGAGTGGAAATTATTTTTAGAGTTGCTTTTATTAAGAAATATTTAATGCACCCAAAGAATATGTCTTGATTGAAAAGAGAACAGTAAAACAAAGATGCATGTATTCTCTCCACTTAAGAAATAAAACATTACCAAAATGGACTAACAAGCAAAATAGAGACAGACTCATATACAGAGAGGAGGCTGATAGCTGTCAGAGTTGGAGAGTTAGGGGGCTAGCTGGAGTGAAGGGATGCTGGATGGGTCTGACAAAAAAGAGCAAAAAAACTCATGGATATGGATAACAGTGTGGTGATTGCTGGGTGGAGGAGTGGTTGGGGAGATGGAGGAGCATATAGATGGAATATGAGAGGAAAGAGAGAGAGAGAGAAAGAGAGAGGGGGGAGCGAGAGAGAGAGAGAGAGAGAGAGAGAGAGAGAGAGAGAGAGAGAGAGAAAGAGAGAGAGAGAGAGAGAGAGAGAGAGAGAGAGAGAGAGAGAGAGAGAGAGAGAGGGAGATTTCTAATCAGAATCTTTTAAATAGGTAAATAGGTAGAATTAAAAATATACTTAGGAGTATTTAATGTTCTTAGCATCATTATAAATAAAATCTGAAGCTCTGCTTTCTGATGAGCATTTTTCTTCATGTTCCTCTTCTTTCCATAACTAATGTGCCTCCACACCAGCATTCTCACACCTTTCTAATTATAAGGAAGACTACAGCTCTTTCTTTGCTTCATAATTTAAAATTATTTTTAGATGCTGGCTTTCACATGCATGTCTTTCTTTTTCTAAGTGATTCTTTCATCTAAAAATCAGAGTTAAAATTTCAAACTAAAGTTGCCTAGCTAAAAATACAGGGAATACAGTACTGTGTATATATATCATATGAAGTAGCAGAAAATATCTGGATGAAAAGTGACCAGAACCCAAGTTAGAAAATCAGGAGAAAAAACATTTGAGATTTTCTAAATATGTATTGTCTTTGGATATACTGACCTATTTTCTTTGGGAAATGAAGATTGTTAAATATCAGATCTAAACATACAAGGGAAATTTTGAAATTGAAATTATGTCTTAACAAAGATCAGTTTCACATTTCTGGATTCAGGAATTCACTTCTGGGTTCTAAATACTGACTGCTCCTCTCATTTCCAAATATTTCACTTTATTGAAGGTGTAAGTTATTCCCTAACATGACTGAGGAGTTCTCCTGAGGATATGGCTGCCTTGAGAATCAATCAAGGCAAAGATTCTATACATGTGGATCAGAACAAGAGGAAGATGTGAATTATTGGCTTACATCTAAGACTATTTTAATACAGCTAAATTCTATTTTGCAAAAACTAGATTTGCTTTCTAGTTTATACCTGTATTCTAAGCCATTGCTTTATATCTTCTAGTTCAATGTTTGTTTAACTGAGTTGATCAATAGTTTAATAAAGAAATAAAACTGGGCCAAAAAATTATCTAAATTAAGTTTAATTTACTGGGCGAAGTTTCCAATAGCAATTGAATCCAATTATATCACTACCAATGAACTTTAAAAAAGTTCTTCAGGTTCAATATGCAATCTGAGCTTCAACCAGAACATAAATTAAATTAATGTTATTCTTTTCTCATTGCATTAGTTTGATTTAAGTAGGATCTGAAAAAATTTTTATAGCAGGTAATTCCATTTCATCTTCTCCATGTGCAAATAGTACTGAGTTCTTTCATCAACCTAAAACAAGTGACACATTTATGCTCATTATACCTTTTTCAACCTGTGTTTCTTTGTTCAAATATTAAATCATTTTCTATTACCTAGCAAAATATATGTGTCAGTTTTATTTTGACTGTAGGGTGGCAAATTAATATAAAAGCAAATTAAATTATCAATTCTCCTGACAGGTGTCTTGCTCCCAAAAGAAAGCAGATTACTTCTCAAAACACATATTTGAAACTTGTTTTATCAGTTTCTGAAGTCACCATCTCCTTCATTTAAAGGCAATTATTTCAATGACTATTTGTTAGCTCTCCTGTTCGTATGTGAAGTTCAATGACATCTTCTGGGCTTGCACTGCCTTGTATTCTTCCAGAATATGTTTCCCTGGCCCCATTCTGTCCTCCTAAGGGTTCTCATTGGCTGCCCAGCAAGATACAGCAATTGAAGAGACAAGTATTAAGTTGATTGAAATATACATGTGCTCTAACCTTTACATCTTTGCACACAATATGCCACAATTACCTAATCCTCACAGCTTCCAACAATACGGTAACATTTAGTCTACTGAGCAAACCAAAATAAAGAAGCATTTTCCCTAGGAAAATAATCCTACCCTTTTTTCTCCCACTTATTTTACACTTACTTTGAAGTAGGGGAAAGAGATGACTACCATCAACTAATAACATTAGTTGACACTAAAATGGAAAGTTATGAAATGTTCTCTCTCCTATAAGGAACATGAAAATTTGAGCCAGAGGCATAATTGGCATAAAGCAAAGTGAAACCCAGGCTATTCAGTACTTAAGATATTCTTCAGTTAAAGAAAATAATGGATAAGGAATAATCTTTCCAACATTTAATGATATCTTCCTTATCCTCTAGGAGCTGCTGAAATGAAAACACAACAAAATACCCTTTTGCTAATAGTCTTTAAGGATATCACTTTTATTCATCATGAGAAAAATCATCATGACTGATTTTCTTCAGTTATTAACTTTTACAATGTTCTGTGCAGTTCTATAAATACTAAGTGTATTTTAAACTAATATAGACTGCCTAAATCTGTAAAAGTTTACATGACTCAAGATAGAAGGAAAACAATATTGGATGTAGAATTTTTTCAAACAGACAATTTTCTGGCCCCTCTTCATTCCTACAACCACCATATACACTCCAAAATCAGAACTACTACAATATGTCCACACTGAGCAAATTAAAATTTAGTAGATTGCATCTTATGAAAAAGGCTTATTTGAATTTTCATATTAAATATTGTCCTACTGCTTATCCATTATGTTCCTATTAACAAAACTAAAAATACATATTCAAGGAGTCATTTATATTGCCATAGTTCCTCTCTTCTCTTCAATTCACAAAATGACTTCAGGAGCATCTACTCCTGACCTAGCCCTCTCTGACCACTGCCTACACTAATCTTCACTATCTCTTTCTTACCCCACTAAATAGCATCTCAAAGAAAATGTTAAGATACCTGTTTTATTAACCTGAATTTGCTCTGTTTTCCCTTCATCCAAGTTTAAGATTCTTCCTTATGATCCCCTTTTTTTTTCAATCTGGAGAAGCCTGAGAAAACCCCTACCAAATTTCAGAAAAATCCCTACTTAGGGCCACATTACAGATTTCACTAGCAGCTTAAATCTGCCATGCAATTTCAGCACAAAGCCTGGAAAAAAGAAGGTCCCTGTCTCAAAGAAGAGTCTAGGTCTCATGGAGGGCCAAAAATTTTATCAGCTGCTGGGTGATATTTGAGAACAATCTAGAAAACTTCCCCAGTCAAGACTATTCCCATCTAATTCCAGAGGTCAGCCAATCAATTCTTGAGAGGAAAAAGAAAATTTGTACAATAAAGAAAGCTGACTGATTCTGTTGTGTTTGAATACCAGCTACTTTGCTTCTTACCTGTGCAACTTGGGGAAAAGAGTCTAAACTTTTGAGCCTGTTTCTTTTTAAAAAACTAATACTATAATCCCTAACTTGCAAATTTGGAGCAAATGTAGACAATGTATATAAAATGTAAGGCATATACAGCACTCATTAAATTGAATCTCCCATTATTATTATTACTGTTGTATACTCATACCTTAGTCAAAAATAAATTTATAAGATTCTTATTCTTACAGCCAGGATGTATTTGGAGCAATGTAATATCTCCTGGTAAATGATGGTGGGGATAAGAGGGTGACAGTGAATTAAAAGAAAAGAAAATAGCTCACAAAGTACATTAGAGAGATATCAAAGACTAGAAAACCTATCATATTAGTCTTACAATCAAAGATAGAAGTAAAACAACTTTTACTAAAGTGTCTAATAAAAGCCACCACATTCTCAGAATTTTTTATATCCTACCTAATAAAAGAGTAATATGCAAATTGACCATACCTCTGCTACACCCACAAGCCACATCCACCAGCAAATTAGGAGTGGGTATGCAAATTAACCCAACCAAGATGGTTGTGGCCACAGAAAGAGCAGGAGGCTTGGGGTTCCCTGGCAATGGAGGAAGCCAAGCTTCCCACCTTCCCTGGCCTACCTTGGCCTCCACTTTAGGCTACAAAGTTTCATTTATAGAAGATAAATAAATCCCAACAAAAATGGCTGTGGCCAGGGAGCAAGCAGGAGACTTGGCTCCACTCAAATCTATAAAATTTCAGTTATAGAAGACAAATAAATCCCAGATAGCAGGGCCTCCACTTGGGTTTCTGGGCAGCATGGCCAGCCTGCAAACTACCTCAAGCCCCTTTCCCAGGCCACCCCATTCCCCAAGGGAACTCCCACCCTAATCCAAGCAAACCAGCCAGCCCTCACCCGTGTACCAGGTCTCTATCCTATCTAATCCTATCTAATAAAAGAATAATATGCAAATTGACAATTACTCCAACACATAAGATGGCTTCCCCCATGTAGTCAAAGATGACTGTCCCCATGTGGACACAAGATGGCTACCACAAGATGCCAGCAGGGGAGGGAAATTGGGAGGGATCAGGTCTGCAAGGGAGAGCAGTTGTGGGTGGTCAGGCCAGCAGGGAAGGGCATTTTGGAGGGACCAGGCCTGCAAGGGAGGGCACTTAAGGGTGACCAGGCCTGCATGGGAGGATAGTTAGGGGCAAACAGGCTGGCAGGGGAGCAGTTAGGCATCAATTATACTGGGAGGGTAGTGGTTAGGGGGTGGTCAGGCTGGCAGGCAGAGTGGTTAGGTGCAATTAGGAAGACAGGCAGGCAAGCAGTTGGGAGCCAGCAGTCCTAATTGTGAGAGGGGTCCTAGGTTGGAAAGGTTGCAGGCTAGGCTGAGGAACCCCCCACCCCATGCACAAATTTTGTGCACCAGGCCTCTAGTCAAAATATAAAATGCATTAATATAATACCATTAAAATCATCTAAATCATTTGCATATCTTCATTTTACAAATAAAATAAAATAAAATAAAGCACACCACAAATCGAATTTCAGGAAATGTAATTAACTTTACAATTCACACAGCAGCTAAAAGGCCTTTCTAAATCCACCACTGGACCTTCTGCTTTGTCTCACTGCCTTCCAGCAAGAAATCACATGGTAGCTATACTTGAACTCATTTATGATGAGTTCTTCTCCTCTGTAAAATGTCTATAATGCATTCTCACCTTGCTGGGGTGATAGAAGAATAACATTAAATGTAGTATATGAAAGAGCAGTTATTACTATAGAAAATATTAATATCATTACAAAAAAGTTAACAGATTTATCAAACCTCAGTCCTCTGATCTTCTGTTTTATATTGTGACCCCATCCCGCACATCCATTTTAATTCTGCCATTCTGAATTACTCATTTAGCAAATACATTTTGACCACCTATTCCATTTCATGGATCCAATGCAATCATATGAACCTTCATATCAGAAACCTCAGAACTGTAGGTCTGCCTCCAGGGTGTTAAAATGTGGTGATGGGGGGAAACACAGAATTACAAATTATAGCTCAAAATGCTGAGAGACATAAAGAGGCATGAACTAGGCTTTGTGAGAACACAGCAAAGGTACTATCTCTGCCTGAGGTAATGCAGAAGTACTCACAGAAGGAGATATATGTAACTGTCGCTGAAGGAAGATTAAGCATTTGTCACTTTCCTTTGGAAATTTCTTAGTTAAAACGAGGAAATTTCTTTTTAACAGCCATTCTCCCCTGCCAAGAAACAGTGATACTTCTTCTACTGATGAGCTGAAAAAGGTGATTACTTTTGTAAAGGCATGAAAACTGGAATGAAAGTATTTTAAATGGACAATTTTATTTGTGCATTGCCAGAAATTGTACATGTAAGTGTAATGAGTGATTATGAGAGAATATCTTTTGAAATGTATTAATGAAGCCTGTGTTAGTTTATAAAGAAGGACGAATTTCTGAAATGAGCCCCACTGGTGTAGTCCAGTTGGTTGAGCCTTGTCTAGTGCACTAGGAGGTTGTCAGTTCAATTCAGATCAGGGCACATACCTGCGTTGCAGGCTCAATCCCCAGTAGGGGGTGTGCCAGAGGCAGCTGATCAATGGTTCTCTCTCTCCCTCTCCCTTCCTCTGTCTGAAATCAATAAAAACTGGTGGTTTTGTTTTTGTTTTTGTTTTTTGTTTAATAAAAAAGAATTTCTGAAATTATTCCTCAAAAATATTCAATTCTAAGCCCTGAAACCTGGTTACAGGTTGACTTTAAAATATGAATTATCTGCGTGGACCCAATGCAATTATATGAACCTTCTAATCAGAAATTTTCTTTGGCTGATAGCAGAAAAGAAAGAGAGATTAGAAGTGTGAGAAGAACTCAATGTGCATTGCTGGTTTGAAGATAACAGGTAAAGAGAAATGTGGCTAGCAAAGAGCAGCTTCAGCTGACAGCCAGCCAACTGGATACTGCCAACAACCTGAATCAGCCTGGAAGCAGACTCTCGCCCACTCCCCAAGCCTGCAAAAAGCCCAACCAGCCAACAACCTGATTCAGATCCTGAGCAGAGAACCTAGTCAATCCCACCCAGACTTCTGACATACAGAAATATGAGATCTTAATGTTTTAAGGCATTACGTGTAAGGTTCAAGGCACAGCAAGTGGAGTCGGGGACCCAAGAAAGTTAAAAGAAAAAGTTTATTCCAACTAATAAGCAAGATCCATTACGAAGGAGGGTAGAAAAACCAGAATTAGCGGGTTATTCTCAACCCGGCTGTCTCACAGACTGGGGAGAACAGCAACTCGTGCAGAGGTGAACATGCTTTTTGAGGGGAGGAACAGGAAGGGGTGGGGCCCAGGGCTGATTGGTGGTTCAATGTCTCAGGAATATTTCCGCCACAGACGTAGGTTAAGACATACTCTCAGTTTATGGTTACTTTTTATTCAGCAATAGAAAACTAATAAGTTAACATCTTCAAAATCCTATGAAGAGGAAAGGTTTAATATTTTGAGTATTTGGAGTGGTTTTTAATGAGAGCTCTTAATATAAGTAGAAGTGATTCATTTCTTCTTTATTAGGAGAGAGAGGTGGCAAGGGCACATATTTTGTCCCAAAGTATAATCAGTAAATGTCTTAACAGCCCAGTTGTTTTGCCCTCAGGGAAATAGGATAAAGTCTCTGGTTTATACTAGTCTATTTTAGTTCTTAATCTCTGAAGTTCAGCTAGTAGGGTTTTTCCTCTTCCAATACAAATGCATATCATTTAGAATCTGGAACCCAAGACTCACTGGTCAAATACCACCCACTCTTCCACTTGATGTGGCAAAAATAGAAGGTAAAAAGAAAGTTGTAGGTAAATATTCTTGGTAGCAGTATATGTAACAATGTTTTATCCTACAGAATTCATGAAGTTAAAATGCCTTGGAAAACAGAAATATAATCACAAGGAATGAAGTGGGCCCCAGATTATCATTTTAAAAGAGAACCTGAAATAAGAAAAGAAAAAATCACATAAAAGAAATAAGGAAAGCACAGAAATGACCAAAAATGTATATGTTCTTCATGGAATTACAGGCATGTACATCATAACAAAGTTTCAGTTATTATGGACAATCTATTTGATGGTGGTCCCAGATATTATAATGAAACTGAAAAAAATCCTGTTGCTTAGTGATATCATAGCTATCATAATGTTGAAGTGCAATGTATTATTTGCTTGATGCTGGTATAAACAAACCTGTGCTGCCAGTCATAGTATAACACATATAATTATGTACAGTACATAACACCTGATAATGATAAACAACTCTATTATTAGTTTGTGTTTTTACTATACTATATTTTAGAGTATACTCTTTCTACTTCTAGAAAAAAACATTTGCTGTAAAACAGCACGGTGTGTTACGCTGGCAGCAGCCTCACATATTGTGTTTACCATTTCTTTTGATTGCATCATTTTCTCTTGTGTGTGATTTAACCTCATGTTGCTTTATACATTTCATGTACCTTTAGTGTTCAGTGTTTATCAAGTCTATAGTAGTGCACACTAATGTCCTAGGCCTTCACACTCACTCTTCACTCACTCCCTGACTCACCCAGAGCAACTTCCAGTCCTGCAAGCTCCACTTATGTAGTCCCCTACACAAGTACTGTATTTTATATTTTTTTCTTGTCTTTTTTTAAATTTAATAAATCTTTATTGTTCAGATTATTACAATTGTTCCTCTTTTTTCTCCCATAGCTCCCCTCCACCTAGCTCCCACCCCTCCCTCTACCCTTACCTCCCCCACATTGACCACATCCATAGGTGTATGATTTTTGTCCAGTCTCTCCCTGCACCCCCCTCATCCCTTTCCCCCTGAGAATTGTCAGTCCACTCCCTTTCTGTGCTCCTGAATCTATTATATTCACCAGTTTATTCTGTTGATCGGATTTTTAATTCACTTAATTTTTAGATTCACTTGCTGATAGATATGTATTTGTTGTTCATAATTTTTATCTTTACCTTTTTCTTCTTCCTCTTCTTAAGGAGTACCTTTCAGTATTTCATATAATACTGGTTTGGTATTGATGAACTCCTTTAGCTTTTTTTTTTATCTTTGAAGCTCTTTATCTGCCCTTCAATTCTGAATAATAGCTTTGCTGGATAGAGTAATCTTGGTTGTGGGTTCATGCTATTCATCACTTTGAATATTTCTTGCCACTCCTGTCTGGCCTGCATAGTTTCTGTTGAGAAATCAGCTGACAATCATATGGGTGCTCCCTTGTAGGTAATTAACTGTTTTTCTCTTGCTGCTTTTAATATTCTCTCTGTCCTTTGCTCTTAGTATTTTAATTATGATGTGTCTTGATGTATTCCTCTTTGGATTCCTTTTATTTAGAGTTCTGTGTGCCTCCTGGACTTGTAAGTCTATTTCTTTCTTCAGATGTGGGAAGTTTTCAGTCATTATTGCTTCAAATAGGTTTTCAGTATCTTGCTCTCTCTCTTCTTCTGGCACCCCCATAATTCTGATATTGGTATGCTTGAAGTTGTCCTAGAGACTCCTTACACTATCTTCACATTTTTGGATTCCTTTTCCTTCTTGATTTTCCAGTTGAGTGTTTTCTGCTTCTTTGTATTTCAAATTTTTTACTTGATTATTGCCTTCCTCTAGTCTACTGTTAGGTCTCTTTATAATATTTTTTATTTCAGTCAGTGTATGTTTAATTTCTAGTTGATTCTTTCCATCTCCTCATGGGTCTCACTAATTTATCCATCTTTTCTAGGAAATTCTTGAAAAATCTTATAACCATGGTTTTGAACTCTATATCCAGTCATTTGTTTTCTTCCATTTCTTTTGTTTGTGATGTTTGTCTCCTAATTTTCACTATGCCGAGAGAACTTGTGTTGGAATCAGCCTTATGATATAAGACTTGCAAAACTGCAAAAGCCTCTTTTTTGAGCTTGGATGGGGTGGATTTTCAGAATGCCTTGGTTTCCAGTCAGCCCTGCCCTACATGGCCCCTGGGTCTCAAGTGTCTCTCAGTAATCGCTGGAGCCATCTGCGTGCACATGCGTGCGTGCCTCTAGATTGCTGCCTTTCTGGATCCCCTGCACTCCAGGACCCATATGAGTGTGGGTTCTCAGGGTCTCGCCCGAAACTGGGGCTCAGTGCCATTAGAAGTGGCACAGTTGGGAGGCTCTGTCTCCTGCCCACTAGAGAAAGCCAGCAGCACACGTCCATCTTCTGCGCACAGTGGTGTGCGTGCTCCCAGACCTCTACCCTTTCACGGCTCCCCTAAATTTCCTTTCAGAGTCCAGAATCCCCCCATATGAGTCTCACTCAGAACTGGGGTTCAGTGCATTTGGGAGTCTATGTCTCCCTCCCTCCAGAGGAAGCCAGCCAGACACTGCAACTGGCTCTCTCCATGCGCGTCTCCATACTTCAGCTTTTTTGCAGCACTTCTGAACCTCCATGAGCCCCTCTCTTTCCTTCTAGTTGTAGAATTTCCACTCAGCCAACTTTCCTGTGGTTCTGGATGGTGTCCGTTCTGTCTTTAGTTGTAGTTTTGAGATTGTTGTGCGAGGCAGCAGTTTAGGTGTTCACCTATGCCGCCAACTTGGTTTCCCCTCTTATCTTTTAAACAATATTTTTATTGTTTATTTTCTGTGTTTAGATATAGGAGTACTTATCATTGTATCACAACTGTCTGCAGAATTAAGTTCCAGTAACATGCTGTACAGGTTTGTAGGCTAGGAATAAAAGGCTATACCATATAGACTAGGTCAGTAGTCAGCAAACTCATTAGCCAACAGACCAGCAAACCGCAGCTCACGAGCCACATGTGGCTCACGAGCCGCTGTTTGCTGATCACTGGCCTAGGAGAACAATAGGCTATATCATCTAGGTTGGTGGGAGTGTACTCTATATGCTTGTACAATGACAAAATCAACCACCTAATGATACATTTCTTAGAATGTATCCTCATTGCTATATAGTGCATGACTGTGTAAGATATTGGAATAAAATGTGGGTAAGAGGAAAAACTTGAGGTGCATGAGCTGGCCAAGGGTCCAAATCAATAGAAGTGAAAAGCCATGGAAGTAGCAACATTGCTTAAATTGAGCATTCTGGCCATAGTATGACCCGCCCCCCCCCCCCAAAAAAAAAGTATAAAAGTACAAGATTGGAGGCAAGATAAACCCAAGTCTATCACAGCTAGACAGAAAATAAATAATGCCAACTTAGCCTAAGATATCTATGGTCAGAAATTGTCTCATTCAAGATATATTTTGAAGGCATATCTAAAACTATTTGCCCTTGACCAGTTCTGCTCCTTCAGCCTCCCCAGCATTCATGTGGAGGGCGTGAATGTAAGGAGGATAGGCTAGAGAGAGTGGACCAGCCTCAGAAGGCCATGAAAGTTTTCTGGTCAAGAGATGATGAGAGGTAGAATTCACATGATTTAATTTCATTCTTTCAAGGCTCTTGAATCTTTCTTTACCTTCCTGAGTAAATAGCTACTAAGTATTGTCACCTGCCTCCCTTCTGTGAGTCACTTAATGAAGACTTGCCCATACTCATTAGCAATTTGTTTTCCAGTGACACGGTGACAGTTTTGGTTCATTTAACAACCAATATCCAATCATTGAAAAACCATCTGGGAATGTTGTCCTCATGAGATAAAATTGTGTTCTAATTGATCTCTTTTATGGAAAATGTGTTCCTTTCCTATATATAATGCTCACTTCTGTGCCGTGGTCAGAGGGATTCTGCAGGTTGGCCTTCAAGATGCTAGTGCCTGTGGCATTAGTGCGACCTAATGAGAGGCTACATACAGCTAGACCTTCCAAATGGTCATTGAATTCATTAGCTTTTACCATATCCCACAGGGAAACACTTAAACACAGGCAAAAGCAACTGTGCAAAATACAGCTTTGATGATTAAAGCCTCCAAGTCAGGAAGCACTGTTCACTTTGTTCTTTAAATTGACTGTTTAGATGCAATGCTAATTCAATGTAATTTCAAGGCTATTTTAAGCTCAATATTTAAATTTCAGTTTCACGTGGCAATGTTTTATCATTTTTAAATGCGTTAAAAAGATATTGATAGCAATTAATGTGTAGTGGTTAAAGAATCTGATTTTTCTTCTTCCCTTGTTCAGTTATTTATTTATTTACATATTCTAAGTACCCACCATCTGCACTGAATATGGTCAGGGGGATGGGGTGAACACAGAGATAAGGACCTTACTTATTAACATAGCTTGTAGTCTAATTAATTTAATTCAAAAATGTTGCAAAAAGAGCTTTGTATTGCGAATAAGCTGTGCCTTAAAGTGACATTATTGCTCTTTCATTTGGGGCTCTAAAGTTGCTTTACCTTTGTGAGCCTGAGATGTGAATCAAGAGGTGGAAGCAATGAGTTGGGAATAGAAATCACAACTGTACAGCCTACTTGCTTATTGCTTTGCCTTTAGTCAGACAGAGCCCACATAAAGAAAAGAGTATAATAACTTTTCATAGAAATTAGCCTGAAATCTTCATTGCCTGATTGATCAGTCTCTTCTCTCCCTGGATTCCCCTTCTTCACCTGGGAAGTGGACCGAGTGACTTCACATTCAGCAGCCACTACAGCACTATCGGCAAATATAGGATTCCCATTCTCACTCATTCATATTCTCTCTCTCTCTCTCTCTCTCTCTCTCTCTCTCTCTCTCACACACACACACACACACACACACACACACACATACACACACACACACTCACACACACCATTCCTCTGGATCCCCTAGCTGGGATATATAACTTTAACTGCTGCCTTCAAGTTTGATCACCATATTCCAAGTTTTATTATTCTTTCATTCTAATAATCCAAGCTCTCATTTTCACTTATGTAGGGTCCTTCCAAATGACTCCTTGAACATTCTTCAAATATCGTCACATTGGTCCAGGGAATATGCATACACACCTACAAGACATGTATATAAGCAAGTGAAGTCTATATATGCAAACTGAGCCCTAAGAACCTGCCTACAGAAACCTGAAGTTTAGTTAAAGCATATTAAGCAACAAACATCTTTAGAATATTGACATCAGTTAAAAAGCTTTTCACTTTAAATATATATTTATTCATGCTTCCATTAAAATATCTTGTTTAAATATTTTACTTTTATATTTTTGTCCAATAGAAAGTTTTTTGCAAGATTAACAAAATATAAATAAAAATGTTATAAAACTGAATTTTTTTTCATTTTCTTGGCTTTTATATGTATTTACTGTGTATATACTATTAGAGAAACATCTATTTTTGCTGGATTTTAAGGTATCACACTATGCAGCATTACACCAGTATTCTGATAAACATTCTCCCTCTTAAATGCATTAAATGCCTCAAACATTACTTCTAGTGTTGTCTTTCACTATGTTATAAGAAAGCTGTTATCAACATGCTCCTGACCTAAGTTGCAATGCTTGTCAAATTTTCTTCTGTAGATATTGATAAAATGATATGAACTTAGAGAATCTTATTTTAAAACTTAAACTTACATTGTAATTTTACAAATGAGAAATGTAAGCCCACGTAGTGCAAAGTGATTAGTTCTACAAAGCCTCAGAGTTAGTTAAGTACCAGGGTAAAGATCTGCTCTCCCTGCTTCACTAAGAACACTAACTGTAATTGATGTGTACAACACTAAGGAATCATTATAACTAATTCAAATGAATCAAATACATATTTATTAAAATAAAGAAATGCAAATTAAAATACCAACAGAGCACTAATGCCCCCAATAAGATTGACAGAGATAAGTAGTATTAATAACACACACTGTTGGCAAAATGTAGTGGGAGGCCAGGTGGAATAGACAAACTGATAAAGTATTGGTAAGTGTGTAATCGATAAAAACAAAAAAAACCCTCTTTGGAGCCAACAATTACAAAAATTCAAAAAATGCCCATACCATTTTAACTAACAATTTTACTTCTCAAAATTTATCTTAGGGACATCCTTACACATATGCCCAAAATCATGAGTAAGAATGTTCTTTGTAGCACTGTTTGAAACAAACACTGGAAAACATATGTATGTCCACCAATAGTGACAAGTCACATACATTATGAGACAACCATAAAAATGGAATAATATATAACCATTTTGAAGTGAAATGCAAATATACTAGCTTACTGGTTATTAGTTAGTACAGTCATTAGTTAGTACAGTGGCATTTGCCAACCACCGAGTTAGTAAATCAATTGCCAAATCAGTTAACTCTTAATATTAGTCACAAAATTAAACTCTATTTCCACCTTGTCCTGGAGGGCAGATATGACCTTTATGGTCCTCACCCACAAAAACCTCCCATTTCACCTCTATCTCCTTCTCTCTGTTTAAAAGAGAGGAACATAAGTACCTTGGAAAGCTTGTATTCAAACATGCAAAGCTGCTATAGTGAGGGCCGAGGGAAGAAAGCTACTGCTGTGTATGTAAGGAAGAGGTAAGCCCTAGTGGGATTTCAGAATTCACGTTGGTTGGGGCAGCTAGCATTACCATAACTATAATAGTAAACTCATTTAAGAGATATGCAAAATATATTAAGGAAGAAATGAAAAATACAAAGCATCACAAGTAGTATGTTCACATTTGTGTATAACAAGCAAAATTTTTCTATATGCATATATGACTTATTGAGAATTAAATGTAAAGTAGAGTAGTAATCTGCTTTATGTTTCTGTCTTCATGGTGTCCTTTCTCATCACAGGAAAGTTCCCACTGCTTCTGGATCACTTTCAATTCATAACAATAGTCTCTTTAAAGTAATTATGACTCATTTTCACATACTCTAAAATCCAGTCCATTATAAACCCACACCACAGGCTAGGCTCTTATTTGCATCTATTAGGGTTCAGGAATCTTGGTAAAGGACTGCAATGTTAGAGAAAAAAATATGAATTTGGAAGGCATTTTTGGGAGAGCCAGAGAAGGCTTAGTTCTAGTAACTAAATTCCCCAAATCGTTGGGCCCAAGTCTTTTTATTTCCACATTTTGCCAGATAGCAAAGCAGATATACATATCAAAGGTAAGATTTTGTAAACAGTAAAGAAGTATCAGGTTGGGGGAACTGCCCTCAGCTGTATGGCAGCGGGCAATAATATGCATATCTTCAGCCCTGCTGAAGCCCCAAGGTTCATCAACCTTTTGATGAACTTGCATTTATGACCTGCTGGAATTAGCCTCTAGCAACCACATCAAACTAGTACTTCTTCCCTATCCCCCAGTTCAGGTGTGGGACATGGTTTGGAGCCAGGAGAGGGAAAGGGATGTTTAGTCTCTGCTTCCATTCCCCTTCTTGGTCTACCACACGCCCCATCTTCTCCACTCCCACTCACTTGGCTACTTCTGGGTGTCCTCCACTGTTAGAGGTGAGGTTGCAAGGTGGGGGAGGGAAGCTAAGGTTTCTTAAATGATTGATATAATCTGGCCATATTAAACTGTCAGTACAAGAGGCAGCCAAGTGCTAGATGTAATTTAGGGTGAATTGGGGCTCTTCTAAGAAAACTTCTGCAGTGCATAATCCTTGATGTGGGCCTTGTCCCTCCCATTTTTTCCTCCATCATTTGCTGCTCCTACTGATATACCTCAAAGCCTCCCACTACTAGTCTTCTCCTCACCATCTATACCTGACTTTCAGGAAGAAATTTATCAAGATGCTTCAAGCCAGGTTACCTTCTTAAGTGTCCATTTGACTTGTGATAAACTCTCAAACCATCCGAAATCAACTGGTGGTAGCCCAGGTTTGCTGCCTCTCTCCTTATTCTGACTTTAGGATACTCAAGGCAAGATGTAGATATGTGGGTCTATGTTTGGTTGCTCCCTATCTCTATAGAATGCATGGAAACATGCTCAATGAATGTTGACACCAAACTTAATCTTGGTTCCATGGGTAAACCATGTCCTGCCTGGAAATACCCAGCAGGGGAGTGAGATGCTGACCACCCTTCCTGCAGACTCCTTAATAGCTGTGAGAGGTTGGCTAGAGAGACACATGGCTTGGCCTGAAGAGAACTGAGTCCTTTACCCTCCTGTAGGGTAGAAAACAGGGAAAAGGCCATTACATAAGATCCAACTCTCTCCACTTATTATCATACAGACTTTATTACCTATGAAAAATCTGACTGAAGGTGGGGGGTAACACTTGATAGCTGCTAGACTAGTTCTTCTATATTTTGGTAACCTAGCATAGAAATTATATGCTATAATTATATGCTATGTTACTAAATATCTACACTTCATTTTCATTTTAGAATCTTTATTAAAAATTCAAAAACCACAGAAAAATAATTTAACATCCAAATATGTGCATATGTTTGTTTGTGTGTGTGTGTGTGTGTGTGTGTGTGTGTGTAAAAGCTCTTGCAAAATAAAATGCTTTGGGGAGGGAAATCAGAATCTAGGTTGGAAATGATACTCGTTTCACACTGAAAATTCTTTTACCCTGTTCAATTCTTTAATATGAAAGCGTTAATATTTATTTAAAATCCCTTTTAATGTTTTAAATAAAGAAAAGTAGGATGTCACTAAAACTACTTTACAATGAGTTATATAAATGTCCTTGGCATTTTAGCCAAATAAATTAAAGAACCTGATAAAACATTGCTATAGCTCAGACTTTATTGGCAGATTTCCCCCTGCCCCTCAAAAAAAAAATGGGTATGAAACTGGTAGTGACTGGAAAATAACATTTCTGTCCTAGAAAATTATGAAAATCATCAGAAAAGACCCTTGAGATTCTGTCCTCTAGAAAATCTGACATGTGCCTTGCCCACCTCCTGCCAAACGGTGCACACATGTACTGAAGGTAATTGTTACTGTTTTCACTTCTGCTACTAAAGGTGCAAGCCACAGAAGAAAAGATCCAGTGGTACTAACCATCCCCACAACTAGTACCAAGAAGAACTCACAATTTAAGCAATCATCAATTTTGAACATCACATTTGACTGTTTCAGCTAAAAAAAATACCTTGTATTTTGCTCTGAAATTTAAAATATAATAAACTTTTTCTTGATAAGACTGTCACCAACTCTACTTAGGAAATTCAATTATCTTCTCAGTATTTTATACTGCTGTCATTGAAAGTTAGCCTGAAATCTACACATACAAACACACCATAATTTAATTTATACATCTATAATAGTGATGGTAGAGCTTTCAATTCTTAATAGAATATAATTAATAGCATACTAGCCCTAGGCAGCCTCAAAAATGATTAGAAAGGGTTAGGAGAAAGACTTCAAAATAACACAAAATACTAAATCTGAAAATTAACCCATTGCTCTAATCTGGGTGGGCTATAAAGCTGATAAGCAGTGAACTAAATATAGAATACACATGGTTAAGAAATAAGAAAAACACATTTTTGCGATAACTATTCATACCTCCCAGGAAAAAATGAGACAGAAAGGTAAATTCAGGTTGCTGGTGGTATCTTAAGAGTCCGGCTACACTAGGCAAGAGCTGGGGGCAGGGCAGCAGGAAGACTGCCAGGCCTGGTTCAGGCTGATGGTTGCAATTGTCCAGCAATTCCAAAGGGTACATATTGTTAGCCAGCAAGCCTGATGTGTTGTGTTCGGCCCCCACAGTGTGCTTTTGTTTGTTTATTGTTTAGCTTGTTTTAACTGACATTTAAACATCAGAAGTTCCAAAAAAAAAAATGGGCTTCAGCATGGAAAAAATAAATGGAAGACCTTTGAACAAAATGACCACACAATTCCACATAGCAATAGAAAGTGAAACATATTAGCTGTTGCCCCGCTTAGGTTCCTCAATGTGGAGACTCAACAAGAGACTCAATAAGCTTTGCTCACTTACATAACCTTCTCCCCAGCCCATGTCAGCACCTGAGTTAGAGAACTTTGATAAAAATCTAATGGTTTAAAGCAGTACTTAATAAAACTGTACATTGATGTTATAGTTAGAATTTTATTTGGGGTTCATAACAACAAATAGCAAAAATGGCACAAAGCATTGCCTACTGCACTTTAACTAGCTAAAAAAACACATAGAAAACAGTAAAGTAACAAGCAAAATTCATTGCTTTGTGCAAAGACACGGCCAAATATAAAAGCATCTGTATTTAAGCAAGTTGCATGCAGTGGGAAGATTGATATACAGTTGGATAAAATATAGTCCAATAATAAGGTGCCTGCTTACAGACAAAATTCCATTACTTCATCAGGCAGAGATAAACTATTAAGCTGAAGATATGAAATCCAGGAATGCCCAAAATTTTATGGGAGGGGTGTCATCAACTGGTTAATTTCATATATAGAAACATCAGCTATAAAACTAGTTTCAGAAATGGGAAAATCTAGTAATGACTCCATGACCCTGTATTTTTCTTCACTCTGTTTCTGTAGGTGTTGGCAGCAAGGTGAAATCAGAAATATTGGTTCATATACCAAAAAAAAATGCCAATATTCAGATACATTAAAGACCAAATGTCTCAATAGCTTTTCCTGTAAAGTGAAGAACTTTTTCCAAGAACCAGGCCTTGAGAGAATCCAAGATGGTGGCATAGGTAAATACCTACACTGCTGCCTCGCACAACAATCTCAAAACTACAACTAAAAGACAGAATGGACATTATCCAGAACCACAGGAAAGCTGGCTGAGTACAAATTCTACAGCTAGAAGGAAAGAGAGGGGCTCAAAGAAACCCAGAGGAGTTGCAAAAAGCTGAAGTACAGAGATGCGCGCGCTGAGAGAGCAGGTGCCGGAGTACCTGGCTGGCTTTCTCTAGTGGGAGGGAAACGGAGACTCCCAATGGCATTGAACCCCTTATCTTGCAACACTAAACCCCATATCCAGCCGAAATTCATACGGGGGGAGTTTGGACTGTGAAAAGGGAGAGGTACACGGAACTTTAGGGGAGTCGCAAAAGATCAGAGGTCTCATGGCACGCACGGCACCGCACAGAGGACAGATTGCTGATTGTGCCGCTGGCTTTTGCGACTGGGTGGGAGACAGACCCTCCCAACCGTGCCACTTCTGACTCCACTAAGCCCCTGTTTCGGGCAAAACCCTGGAGACTTAGACTCCTGTGGTCCTGGTGCGCAGGGGAGCTGAAAAGGCAGCGGTTAGAGGCACTGAAGGGGTGCGAGCGCACAAGGACCGCTCCAGCGATTACCCAGTCATGTCAAACTCAGGTGCCATGGAGGGTGGGGCTGACTGGAAGGCAAGATGGTCCCTTAAGCCCTGAGACTCCACCCATCCCAAGCTCAACAGAGGCTTCTTCAGTTTTGCAAGTCTGTTATCACAAGGCTGAATTCAACACAGAAGTTTCCTTGGCATAGTGAAAATGCCAAGACAAGGGAAGGGATCACAAACAAAAGAAATGGAGGGAAAAAATGACAAGATATAGAGTTCAAAACCACACTTATAAGGTTTTTCAAGAATATGCTAGAGAAGTTGGATAAAGTTAGCGAGAGCCAAGAGGAGATGAAAAAGGACCAACTATAGATGCAAAAGATCCAACTAGAGATGGAAAAGGTCCAACTAGAGATGAAAAAGGACCAACTAGAAATTAAACATACACTGACTGAAATAAAAAATATTATACAGAGTCTTAACAGCAGACTAGAGAAAGGCAAGAATCAAGTCAAAAATTTGAAATATAAAGAAGCAAAAAACACTCAACTGGAAAAGCAAGAAGAGAAAAGAATCCAAAAATGTGAGGATAATGTAAGGAGCCTCTGGGACAGCTTCAAGCATACCAACATCAGAATTGTGTGGGTGCCAGAAGAAGAGAGAGAGCAAAATACTGAAAACCTATTTAAAGAAATAATGACTGAAAAATTCCCACATCTGGTTAAAGAAATAGACTTACAAGTCCAGGAAGCACACAGAACCCCATATAAAAGGAATCCAAAGAGGACCACACCAAGACACATCATAATTAAAATACCAAGAGCAAAAGACAAAGAGAGAATATTAAAAGCAGCAAGAGAAACAGAAGTTCATTACCTACAAGGGAGCACCCATACGACTGTCAGCTGATTTCTCAACAGAAACGATGCAGGCCAGATGGGAGTGGCAAGAAATATTCAACATGATGAATAGCAAGAACCTATAACCAAGAATAACCTATCCAGCAAAGCTATCATTCAGAATTGAAGGGCAGATAAAGAGCTTCACAGAGAAGAAAAAGCTAAAGGAGTTCATCAACTCCAAACCAGTATTATATGAAATACTGAAAGGTACTCTTTTAGAAGAGGAAGAAGAAAAAGGTAAAAGCCAAAAAATTATGAAGAACAAATACGTACCTATCAACAAGTAAATCTAAAAATTAAGTGAATTAAAAATTTGATAAACAGAAAAAACTGGTGAATATAATAGAATCAGGAGCACAGAAAGGGAGTGGACTGATAATTCTCAGAGGGAAAGGGGGAAGGGGTGTACAGGGAGAGACTGGACAAAAATCATACACCTATGGATGAGATCAATGTGAGGGAGGTAAGGGCAGAGGGAAGGGTGGGAGCTGGTGGAGGGGAAAAAAAGAGAAACAAATGTAATAATCTGAATAATACAGATTTAATTTAAAAAAATAGAGCCAGGCCGTGGTATTTTGTGGAAGAGCCACATTCAAGGGGCCCAAGAGCCTCATGTGGCTCAAGAGCCGCAGTTTGCTGACCACAGCCCTATCTAGATCCATGTACATTCCTAAGCGGTCTTGGTGGAAATGCTGTCTCTAAGGACTTAAACCTGAGAGCTTAAGCCAGAGGAAGTTAAAACTAATACTTGCCTAAAAGTGATTGCTCTCAACTCTGGCTGTACTTTAGACTCATCTGTAAAGTTGTTAAAAATCTTACTTAATAATAGACAAACATGTAAATTGACCATACCTGCTATGTCCATAGCCAATCAGAGTGAATATGCAAATTAACCCAATAAAGATGTCAGTTAATTTGAATACATAGGCCCCAGAGCCTGGGTCCCAGGAATATCCTGGCACCCAGGTCACTCTGGGGTAGGCTCCGCGTGGGCCCTGAGCAGCCTGGGAAGGGCCTGAGCCAGGGGGCTCCTGGGCAGGACCAAGCCTACAATCAGAGCCAAGGGAGAAGGGGTGGAGCCGGCAATTGGAGGGAGCTGGGGGTCCCCTGCACAGGCCTAAAGCATCGGCCAGAGGCTTTAGGTCCTGGCAGGGCCCAGCCAGCGATTGGTGTGAACTACAGGGGACACACCTTTTCCAACTGCTCATTGGCTAAGCTTCCTGTATGCCACTGGTAATATTCTTAGAATCTTGGTTAATAAGAATCCAAAAAGGTGATCTAGGATTTTTCCACCACACTTCTGGAGAAAAAAATGAAGGTCCACTGTTGGAGGGCTAAGAAATGTCATATCCTGCCCTAGCCAGTTTGGATTCAGTGGACAGAGCCTTGGCCTGCCAACGCAGGGTCCAGTTTGATTCTGATCAAGGGCGTGTACCTAGGTTGCAGGCTTCTCCCTGGCTGGGGCCCAGATCAGGGCTCACACAGGAGGCAACCACATTTCTCTTCCACATTTTCTAAAAGTTAATGGAAAAAAAAAAAGAAAAAAGAAATGTCATATCCTATGAAAGACACAACTTGAAAATGTCTAAAGAAAGTTGTCATTTTTTCATGGTGAAGGAACTGGAGTCCATGTTGATGAAACCAACTTGGTGGCTGTGGTGACTGGCAGGGGCTGTAGCAGCAGGTGATGGGGTTGGTGCCTTCCCCTAATCAGTCTGGTTGTCTCCAGCAAAGGGAGGCCAGATTGCAGCTTAGGCCTGCTCCCCATAGGGCATCAGTAGGACATCCCCTGAGGGCTCCCAGTATGTGAGAGGGGGTAGGTTGGGCTGAGAGACACCCCCAACCCCAGTGCACAAATTTTGTGTACTGGGCCCTAATACTATATAATAAAATCCTAATATGCAAACCTACCAAATGGTGGAATGACTGTTTGTTATGAACTGACCACTAGGGTGCAGATGCACAATGCAGAAGCTGCCCCCTGGTGGTCAGTGCGCTCCCCCAGGAAGAGCGCTGCTCAGCCAGAAGCCAGGCTCATGGCTGGCGAGTGCAGCGGTGGTGACAGAGAGCCTCCACAGCAGCACTAAAGAGCAGCAAACCCAAAAAATTTTAGAGGAATCCACAGGCAGCACAATCTCAGACATATGCCGAAAGAACTTCTTCACTGATACTGCTCCAAAGGCAATGGAAGCTAAAGAAAAAAATAAACAAATGGGACTACATCAAAATAAAAAGCTTTTTCACAGCAAAAGAAACCATCAACAAAACAACAAGAAAGACCACTGTATGGGAGAACATATTTGCAAATGTTATCACTGATAAAGGTTTAATCTCCAACATCTACAGCCAACTTATACAACTTAATAAAAGGAAGATAAATGATCCAATAAAAAAATGGGCAATGGACCTTAATAGAATCTTTTTGAAAGATGACAGAAGGAAGGCCAAGAGACACATGAAAACATGTTCAAAATCACTAATTATCCGAGAGATGCAAATCAAAACGTCAATGCGATACCATCTTACACCTGCAGAATGGCAATCATCAACAAATCAACAAATGACAAGTGTTGGCGAGGATGCAGAGAAAAAGGAACCCTTGTGCACTGTTGGTGGGAATGCAGACTGGTGCAGCCACTGTGGAGAACAGTATGGAGTTTTCTTAAAAAACTAAACATGGATCTCCCATTTGAGCCAGCAATCCCACTCTTAGGAATTTATCCTAAGAAATTACAAACACCAATCAGAAAGGACTTATGCACCCCTGTATTCATAGCAGCACAATTTACAATAGCTACAATTTGGAAACAGCCTAGGTGCCCGTCAGCAGATGAGTGGATCAGAAAACCGTGGTACATCTACACAATGGAATTCTATGCTGCCATTAAAAAGAAGGAACTCTTACCATTTGCAGCAACCTGGATGGAACTGGAGAGGCTTATGCTTAGTGAAATAAGCCAGTCAATGAAGGAGAAGCACCACATGCTCTCCCTCATTTGTGGATAATAAAGAACATTGTAAACTGATGAACAAAAGGAGGCAGTAAAGCACCAAACAGACGGTGATATTATAGCAGGAAGATTAAGGAGAGGTGGGGTAGATAAGAGAGCAATCAAAGGATTTGTATCTATGCATATAAGCATAACCAATGAACATAGACACTGGGGGGTTGGGGTATGCCTGGGAGGGAGGGGGGGGCAATGGGGAGATATGTACACATGTAACACAATAAAAAAAAAAAGAGCAGCAAGCCCAGCATTAGGGAGCAACAAGCATCCGGGTGGTAAGGAGTGTGGGGTCCCGTACTGCAAGAGGGCACAGGCTGGGCTGAGGGACCCACCCCACCACCAGGGCACCAGGCCTCTAGTATTCCTATAATTAGAACCTTATCCCTTTGAGTGGTACTAAGACATCTGTAATTTTTAAAAACTCCCCAGATTTTAACTTGCAGCTGGGAATGAACACTGGCTTAGACTAATTAAGGTCCAATATTGGAGGTTGGATCAACTCCCAAACTGCATAGTTACTACAGTAAGAGAATATAATTGGTGTTTGGAAATCAGCCTCAATGTCACACAAACACAAAGGAAACCTCAATACATTAAAACACACACAAAAAAACAGAACTATAGATCACACTGAATATAAGATTGCCAAATTACTTAAGGTTATATTATATGAGTGTCCTAGGTAACTATTTCATCAAGGAAACAAAAATGCAAGTACATATACACCCTCAGGAAAACAATGAGCATAAAAAAGAATTACATATCAAATCAATTTATAGTATCTGAATTAGATATGGTGGATGTGTATAAAAATTCTAAATTGATTATTGTGCTGAAAAGGCTGATATTTCTCCACATGATATGGCATTCACAGACCATTCCCCTTTCCTTTCCCTTCTCCCCTCCAGTAGAAGCTCCACAGAATCTTTTGGTTCTATATTCAGTACCTTACTGTCTTCTTCTATTTTAGAGTAATTCACATTCTTTACTTATATTTTTGATAAATTATAGTTTTCTATTTTCATTCTGTGCTATAGTTATTAGGTGCTAATTTTTTTTGAAAGAAAGAAAATGAATAAGAGAATGAAAACAAAAGAAGGAAGGGGTGAAAAAGTAGAAATCTTAACTAATTACAGAGCCACATGGTATTGTCTATTCTTCATTTTACTGACACTTAGTAACCATGTTTAGTCAAACAGAAAAATAGTTTAAAAATATTTCTCAGCACCATCAGTTTTAAGACCTTTAAGAGTATATTGAGTGAAATGAACAAATAGGGGTCAAGAATAAATGCAATTCAAACCTTTCCCAAGCTGTTCATCCTAACAAACTTGATCACTATGTAAAAAACAGTATGTATTACAGAGCAGACAGCAAAGTAAGGAAAGTTATGATGGGTAAAATAAGAGCACTACATAATATTAAAGGGGTCAATTATCCCAGAAGGCATAACAATTCTTAATAATAGAGCATCAAACTCCATGAGGCAAAAACAGAACTGCAATGAAATATAAATGACTCTACTACTAGTTACAGACTTCAAAAACCCTCTCAGAAATGGATATATCCAGCTAGCAGAAATCAGTAAGGATATTGTTGAATTCAACAGTACCATGAAACAATTGGATATAATTAACATCTATAAATTACCTCATCCCAAAACAAAAGAAAACATATTTTTAATATATTTTTGTTGATTTCAAAGAGGAAGGGAGAGGGAGAGAATGATAGAAACATCAATGATGAGAAAAATCATTGATTTCTGCCTCCTGCATGTCCCACACTGGGGATCAAGCCCACTACCTGGATATGTGCCTTGACCAAGAATCAAACCATGACTCCTGGTTCATAGATCGACACTCAACTGCTGAAGCCACACTGGCCGGATGAAACTATAGTTCTCACAGGTCCCCATGCAGTACTCACTAAGATAGACCAATCCTAGAGCATAAAACACACCTTAACAAATTTAAATGATTAGGAATAATAAACAATATCAAGCACTCAGACCACAATGGAATTAATCTAGAAATCAAGAACAGAAAGATAACTGGAGAACCTTAAAATATGTAGATAGTAAACAACACTTCTACATAACAAATGAGTCAGAATAAATCTTATGAGAAATTTTATAATATTTTGAACTTAGTAATAGTGAAAACAACTTATGGGTGAGTGACATCAGCATCATGATAGCATAAAACATCCCTTATTTTATATCCCATCCAACAACAATTCTGGCATTGATCCATATAATAGGCAGACATACCCCAATCCTGCTACAGCCAGTGAAGCAGTCTAGCCCCTCAACTATCATCCCATAAGCTTCTGTAGAACAGTGACTTAAACAATAACTCATGAACAAGAGAGCCTTTATGGATGGTCATGCTTCCAGCATAACACTGGAGCAAAAAATATATGCCTTGGACACACTGCAGGAAGAGGAGCAGTTTGACTTTACCTGCATCATTCTTTGTCTGAAGCAGCACACCTTAGAACCAAGAGAGATTTGTTCTCAGCCCATAATTTCTCCTGTGGGAGAAAAGGAGAGCATGTGAGTGAGCATCTGGCTTCCTCAGCGCTGCAGGGCAATGTAAAGTGCACTCACATCTCTCTTCCACCATTCAGAATACTAAATTATGAGCAAAATGACAGCATTGGGGAAAAAAAGCCAGATATGATCTTTGGGCGGATATTAAAGGAACATAAATCCTGCTAATTATATATTGCACCCTATCAAGAAATCAACAAATGAACCACAGGGAATACCTTACTATGGATGCCCCCAAATGGTCAGGGGCACTTCCAGCACTCTATATGCCTCACCCACATTTCCCACACCCACCTTTTGGATCACTGTGTGCTCCTAATGGCATCAGGGAAAGCAAGTTTTGGCAAATAGCTCGAGAGTGTATGCAAAAAGCCAGCAAAATGTGGAACAGGGAACCACATGTGTGAGCTCTAGCACCATATTTGAGAAAATACAGAGACTATAAGCACTTTACATGGGTATTGCAGGATCCACAATAGGCACACAAGCTTAAGAATTATACTGTAAGAAGCATGAAACAGGTGTACCCAACAGAAAGTCTAAATAGCCTCAGAACATCTACTAAGGATGACAGAAGGTATTTCTCTCCTAAAGGCAGATAGTAAAGTCTACTTCAAATGCAAAGACAACATACTAAACTAAAAGTTAGTTTAGAAAAAATAAACAAAATTGACATTTAGCTAGACTACAAACAAAGAGAGAAGAATCAAATATCCCTGATGAATTAGTTGAAAATCTTCTAAGCAAATTAACAAACCAAATTTGATAACACATTAAAAGGCTCATATACCATGATCACGTGGCATTTATATGTACAATATAGAATGGTTGAACATATGCAAGTAATAATTGTAATACACTACACTAATAGAATGAAAAATAAAAGTGACCTGATTACCTAAACAGATACAGAAAAAGTATTTGAAAACACATCCTTTTATGATAAAAATATTCAACATAGTAGTTAAAACAAATATATCACAGCATAATAAAGGCTACATGTGACAAGTCCACCACTAACATCATACTCAACAGTGAAACATTGAAAGCATTTCCTTTAAGATTAGATACAGGACAAGGTTGTCCACTCTTACTACTCCCACTATAAGCCCTAGACAAAACGAACAGGTAACAAAAAGAAATAAAAGGCTTCAAAATCTGAAAGGAGAAGTAAAATTGTGTTTGATTGCAAATAGCATGTTCTTATATGTAGAAAACCCTAAAGAATCCAAAAAAATTGTTGAAACTAATAAATTCTGTGTAATTAAAGAATAAAAAATCAACATACAGAAATCAGTTTAATTTCTACACACTAATAACAAAATATCCTAAAATAAAATTTAAAAATCTCCTTTTGATAGCAATAAAAATAAGTTACTTAGAAATAAAGTTAATCAATGAGATAAAAATTAATACAATGAAAAGGCCTTGATAAAGATTAAAGATGAAACAAACATATGGAAAGACAGCCTATATTCATGAATTAGAAAAATTAATATTATAAAATTTCCATACTAGACAAAGCAATCTATAGTTTGATACAATTTCTATCAAAATTCTAATTAAATTTTCCAGAGAAATACAAAAGCAATATTGGAAGTTTTATGGAAACAAAATAAGAACTCAAATAGTCAAGACAATCCTGAGAACAAAGCTGGAGACATTGAACTTTCTGATTTCAAAATTTAATTAAAATGCTATAGTAATCAAAACAGTATGCTAGACACATAGTTCAATTAAACATAATTGAGAACCCAGAAAAAACCCTCATATATACAGTCAATTAATATTTGACAAGAGACCTAAACAACTCAAGAGGGAAATAAAAATCTCTTCAATAAATAGTATTAGAAAAACTGGAATAACATGTAGGAAAAAGAAACAACCACTATCTTATAGCATTCACAAAAATTAACTCAAACTAATTAAAAACTTACAGAGAAGCCTGGAAACTGAAAAGCTCTAGAACAGTGGTTCTCAACCTTTTTAATGCTGCAACTTTTTAATACAGTTCCTCATGCTGTGGTGACCCCCAACCATAAAATTATTTTCATTGCTACTTCATAACTGTAATTTTGCTACTGTTAATGAATCATAATGTAAATATCTGTGTTTTCCGGTGGTCTTAGGCAACCCTGCTAGCGGTTCTCAACCTATGGGTTTGGGCTCCCAATTTCTTTTCAATGTGCACAAATCCATGCACTGGGCCACTACTAAATATATAAGTCCCAATCAAAACCACAATGAGAGCCCTGGATGGGCACTGGGTAGCTCAGAACATTGTCCTGATACATCAATGTTGGATATTTGATCTCAGGGCACATACAAGAAGCAACCAATAAATGCATAAATAAATGGAGCAAGCAAATTGATGTTCCTCTATCTCCTTCTTTTCCTTTCTCTCTAAAGTCAATCAATCAATCAATCAATAAAAATTAAAGTCAGATAATGGAAAAAGTATAACCAAAAACATGATGGTGTCACAGTGGCAGTACACAGCAAATCTTGATCTGTTGTCATATGATAGAAGAAAGTAATGTGGCCCGAACTGATATGACTCCCTGTCTTGGTGAAGAAGAAAAAAAGAAAGAAGAAAGATGAAAGAAAGAAAGAAAGAAAGAAAGAAAGAAAGAAAGAAAGAAAGAAAGAAAGAAAGAGAGAGAGAGAGAAAGAGGGGAAGGAGAGACTAAAATGGAGTCAGAGAGAAGCTCTCAAACTCTCATAAATAAGCATACTTACAAAGATAATATATCAGATTACTATTAACTGCAATAATCTGATTCATAAAACTCAATACTTTGTCAGAAAAACTATAAATAGGTTAAAAATAATTCTCAATTTCAGACTATAAACCACAGTGTATTATTTTCAAAGGTATTATCTTCATTAAGTAAACATTATAAATAATGATTAAGTTCCCAATGCAGATATTACAAACCTATTTGAACCACAATGTACAGAAATCTATTTAGAATAACACCTATAAACTATCCATCATGTGTAAGCACACTTCTCTTTAGGAAGTATATTAAAAATTTCATCTTGGACAACCAGAAATGAATTCTTCTTTCCCCACTTCCCTAAACCAATCATCACCTGAGGCAATTTAGAATGGCTTGCTAAGCAACATAGCTCTCATCTTTTAGGGTAATTTAAAGAAGACATTTATCTGAACAGGTGAGGAATAGAAGGAATATTTTGGCAAGACAGATTGAGAAAAGAGCTGCTAAAAAGTTTCAAAGAGTTAAAGGGTTGAAACTGCTGCTACAGTAGAACTCTTTTAAATAGCCCAGGAGAAATTTGTTAGTTTTTTTTTTCCATTCCTTCTCCCTCCTTCTTTATCATAAATTGTACATGCTGTACAGTATTTTAGATTTATCTATGTTATATATATAATCTTTATAATATTGTATTATAAAATTATCTTAAGAGTGTACCAAGAGATAAATTGTATTAAGTATTTTATATATATAATTAATATTGTTTTATTAATACGTAGAACATATAGTTCACAAATTTGGAATCATGTTCTACATAAAATGTTGTATTTGCTGCGAATAATGAACATTTTCCCATGTGATATTCTCCTACTATAATTTTATTTTTATTTGTTTATTAGTTTTTTTAGAGGGTGGGAGAGGGAGAGACAGAGAGAGAGAAACACTGATGTGAAAGAGACACATGGATTTGTTGCCTCCTGCAGGTGCTCTAACCAGGTCCTACTATAATTTTAATTTGTGTATAGCATTCTACAGTATTTCTTTATTGGGCAATTAGATCATTTCTCATTTGCACTTATTATAACATCACTGAACATTTTTATACATAAACCTCTGTGTATAACCTAGTTTTATTCTAGATGGTTTTTAATAACAGAAATTTAGAAGAAATGAGTCAACATATTTTAAGGTTATAGATAAATTAATGTTTCTCAATCCTGGCTGCACATTGGAATTATTGGAGAGCTTTTAAAAAATATTGGCACCTGTAGTCCACTATTAAAGATTCTGATTGAATTGATTTAGGATGTAGCCCATTTCTCTTGCTTTTAAGAGTTCCCCAGATGATTTGAATGTAAAGTCAAGGTAGAGACTGATATATGTATTAGCAAATTGACATGCTTACTCATAATAGTAATTCACAATCCTCTAGCTTTATGAACAATGTCTATTCTCTCTAACATTGTGTGTTGTCCTTATATGAATCTTATTTTGCATTTTTTATTTCTAGTGAGACATATTTTTCAAATATGTACTATCCTATCTAATAAAGATGGAATATGCAAATTGAGCATAACTCCATGACAAAGATGGTGGCGCCCACAGCCAATAAGGAGGGAATATCCAAATTGCCACAACAAGGCAAGAGGCAGAAGGTGGCTCCAAGACAGCGCAAAGACAGAAAGGCGGCTACAGCCAGAGCAAAGGTGGTGCCAGCAGCCAGGGAAGGAAGGCCTATTCCTGAATGAATCTTTGTGCATCAGGCCTCTAGTCCATTTATAAATTTTCTTTTATAAATTATCTCTTTATATTCTCTGCCCATTTGTTCAATTGCACTGCTCAAGTTTTATTATTATAAATAGTCATCCATAAGAATAAGTATTCTGCCAAATAGAACAAATATGTCATGTATCTTTTAAGTTTGTTTATGTAGTAGGTTATATAAAAATGTAAAATAATTTAATCTATCTTTATATAGTTTTCAATTATTCTTATCCTCATTTAAACCAAGTGGCAGCCAATGTCATTAAACTTCTTAAAACTAAAATACAACCATGCCTCTGGAAGTTTATTTTCCTAATCGTCTCAGGCTCTAATTTCCACTGAATTTATTTAATGATCACTTTACCATCTCACACGACTGTTGTTTCACATTACATTTATCCAGACTTAGAACCCAGCCTCTTTATTTGTAACAAATTATTCACACATAACAATGTTGTGTATTGACTTTGAGATTTGGGGGAAAGCCCATGTGAGAGTATTCAAAGTGAGTTGTTTGTCTTCTTCAAAGTATCTTGGTTCTATTTGATGGACCTTCCATTTGTTTCCATCATCTTCTTTGCTTCCAAAGAGCAGATCTCAAATGAGAGAACTGCTTAGGAAAGGCAAAAATGCTCTTAACAGTGTTCTTACTGGTAAAATCACATACATCATTGACACACATATTCCTTTGGCATAAAATAGTCACATGGCCCCACCCAAATACAAAGGGGTCTGGACATGCAGTCTGTGCATATTGAGGGAAAAAATATATGAATATTGCTTGGCCAGCATGGCTCAGTTATTGAGAGTCCACCTATGAACCAAGAGGTCATGGTTTGACTCCTTCCTGGTCAGGGCATGTGCCCTGGTTGTGGGCTTGATCCCAGTGTGGGGCATGCTAGAGGTAGCTAATCAATTATTCTCTCATCATTGATGTTTCTATCTCTCTCTCCCGCTCCCTTCCTCTCTGAAATAAAAAATTATATATATTTAAAAATGATGTAAATATTGGTAAGCAATAACAAATCCACAAGCATATTAAGGCATTTTGCTAAATAAGAAGTTTCCTCTGAAAACAAATTATCATCTCAGATGTAAGAAAACCAATTGTTCATATGCTGCATTGAAAGACATTCCACACTGTGAAATCAGAAAAAATATTTAACAACATTTATGCACTTATTTCATGATTGTATCATTTGTATTTAAATGTTGATACCCCTGGAATACATTTGGTATGCAATATGGATGAAACTTTATTCCAAAAAAACCACCAATCACCTAATACCATTTAGAAAATAATCTACTTTAGTTTCTGGGATATCAATAATGAATGGATACAGATAGATGATAGATAAAATCACTACATTGTATACCTTACAACTTAACTTTTTGTAAAGTGCAAGTTTAATATTATTTTATGCTCATCTATATTTATACAGAGTTAAAATTGAAAGACAAAACATAAAATAGGATAGGACAATGTATTAACTATTGACACTCCACACCAACAGGTAATTCAGGACTGGTGTGGACTACATCCTGAAGCAGTCAACACAAGAAGGACCCACCACAGTTGTGATCCCCCTTTAACCCAGTGAGAAGCACAGCTGCTTAAACTAGTAAACCATAGTCTGAACACCACCAACTTACACCAATTTTAGGGTAGCTATTTACCAAAGTGCAGGCCATTTTTAGGATAGCTATTTACCAAAGTGTTTTTGAAGTAAATAAACAGCTTCAGTAGATACAAATTTAGAAAAATGACAGCAACAGAGTCATCTTTGGTGTGTGTTTTTTAACATAATTTATAAACTTACTGAATGTCTCAGAAGAATAAACCCCAGGAAGAGAGCCTTTAATTTCTAATAGCCAGACTGCAACCTGTAGGGAAGAGGTGCCAAACCCTCCTTTCTGTTCTGAAGGAGAATTTTAAGAATGTTAAGACTCTACTGAAACATTAGTCATTCTGTTTCACCTGGAATAAAGCAGGATTATAAACATAGACCATAAAATGAATTTGAGAGTAGATGACTAGGCAATAGAAAGACAGTAAATCAAAGTTAGAACGTAGTAACTTAACCAAGGAACAAGGCTGTGTTGGTTCACACTGTTACAAAGACCGCCCCTTCAGTTGGGCAGTGATGCTAATGTATGAAGGGTTAAAGAATTATATTTTTTATATGTCTTTCCCCACCCCAAACAGTCATTTCCTGACCAGATTAACTTAGCAACCACCTACAGTCCTTGTTTCTAGTCCTGTCCTGCTGTAATATATTCTCTATACTTCCGGTGAACTTTTTGAAATATAATTCAGATCACATCTCTCCCCGGCTTTAAAATTATTCTTTGCTTTTGATAACCTAGAGGATAAAGCCCACACTTTACCATATTGTCTTAGTTTGAAGTAAGTATGTAACACACTTTATCATTGTGCTGGGGCTGGGCATTTACCAATTGACTATCACCCCATTTGTTGAGAGTGCTGAGGCATAGCAATACTCCTTTCCAACTTGCAGTGCTTGAAAGGGGCCATCTTCCCTGCCTGTAGAGAAAGATCTCAGGCACAGAAGACAGAAGCAGATACTTCTGAGGTGAGAAGACGTCAGTGTTCCTGAAACTCATCCTTCAGGTGCAGGTGAAATCATGAAGGCTGAGAAGAGACAGGTGGGGCATTCATGAGTTTGCTTTGTAGGGCACAGCATATCCCCAGGATCTGGCATGGAACTTAGCAAACTTATCTCTGTCTACTTGATCTTATAATTTACCAACATTGAATTATCTGCTGCTTCGTGAATGGACTCCACGTTTTCAAAATTGCAAATTCACAGTTTTACAATCTGATTCATTTCTCCCCATTTCTACTGCAGATGATCCATATTTTAAGTAGAGTGCTTATCTAGAATTATGAACCAACTAAAATTTTCATACAAGTCTAATACAGAGAGTGGCCTGGAAGGAACACCCAAATGCTTCTTGAATGAATGATAAAAAAAGAATAGATCACTTGGATGGTGTTAAGATTGCTGACACAACAAATGAACATGCTTTGCCTGATGGCATCATGTAGAACAAGCACGTCAAACTCAAAGGCTAACATGGGCCAAATAAACAAGGTTTAAGTTTACATGGGCCACAAAAAAAAAAGCTTCAATTTTCATAGAAAAGCTTCAATTTTTGATAGAGATATACTGAATACAAAAGGCTGAAATAAATGAGTAATCATTAACATAAAATAGAAAACTTTAATAAAATTTAATATTTTTATTGAACATTAACTTACCAAACACTGAATATCTGCACTAATTAATAAGCATAATGCAAATAAACCTATTTTTCTTATTCTCTGAAAGCAAAATATTTCCTGTTGCACACAACAAACAAATCAGTTCAAGGCTAATGACGTGGCAATCAAGTGGTAAAATGTTCGCTGCTAGTATTAATGGAGAGAAATGGTGCATCTGTGCATAAAGCACTGAAGGGAATTGAATGCAGTATGATTATACTAGTAGTAATCAGTTATTAGCAAATGTTATAGTTGGTTATTAATAATTATGTATTACAGGATATTATAAAAATTAAATCAAGAAATTCTTACTAAAACATTTCTTACATATTGTTCTATTGAATATTCTGGGCTGCATGTGACCCACGGGCTGCGAGTTTGACATGTTTGATGTAGACCAGTGGTCGGCAAACTCATTAGTCAACAGAGCCAAATATCAACAGTACAAGGATTGAAATTTCTTTTGAGAGCCAAATTTTTTAAACTAAACTTCTAATGCCACTTCAAAATAGACTCGCCCAGGCTGTGGTATTTTGTGGAAGAGCCACACTCAAGGGGTCAAAGAGCCACATGTGGCTCCCGAGCCACAGTTTGCTGACCACTGATATAGACTAATCTCAGGCAGCTAAAAAAAAAAAAGGCGCTTTACCAGTGTATTGAAACATAGCAGCCACCTGTTGGACAATACTTGTGACAGGAAGATAAACCAGATCCTTAAATGTAGCTGACAGAAACAAGTTTTTGGCTTTTTTTGAGCTTAAGTTTGGGTCTTCCCTGAGTCTGAGGTGCTTAGAAGAACATGGGCAATTTTTTTTCTTTTAATTATTATCCAAACTGTGTGCTTTCTCCCCAGCAGATATGGAGAGAACTCCATGGAGCCCAACTGCTACCGCTACTTGGCAAATTTATCCCTTCAACTTCCATAAACATACAGTGAATCAGGAAAAAAAAAATCCAATTGGGAGAATCAAATGCTCAGAATCACTGACATGTCACAGCGGCAGAAGGTTGAATGAGATTTACAGAATGGCTCATGAACCTGTTGACCTTGATTCTAAATCTAGGCATCAGACTTATATGGCTTTGTTTGAGCTCAATCCTATAATTGGCCAGATCCCTTAAGCCTGGTGATAGGTATTAGCAGGATAGTCATCTGGGCACCAATAACTGTCACAGGATTCTTCTATTTCCCCCTGGCTGATTCAGGAGCTATACTGTAAAGCTGTAGGAATAAAATATGTAGGTACTTCTGTTTTGTGAGGGTAAAGACAGAAGATTTTAGAATTGATGTGTCTTAAATAAAATATATCTTTAGCAGAAGTGAGAACAAGCTGTCAAACCCAAGCTTTTTAGCCAATAAACTGGAATTTCTTGTTTTTCTATTTGAAAATAAAACATCCTTTTGCTACGATAGGCACCAGTGTGTTCACAAGTAAGTGACTTGGGGTCAAAGTACTGAGCTATCCACTAGAGAAGTATATTCAAGGTTTCTTTGAGTAAACAAAAACAGTACCTGCACACCTTGACACTTTTTGCAATAGTGCATGTGAAATAAGAACTACTGAGTGATTCTATGGAACGCTCTGCTAAAAATAAACTCCGTATACTAGGCACTCACCAGCCAACCCTACCTGATGAATGTGACAAGGGGATCCATGGAGAACACTACAGAGCAAGGCCAAGTGTTTGACACAGAATGAAATCTTTCATCAGACACAGTATGAGAAAGAGGAACATATGACCTGATGCTTGTGTTCAACAAATGATAGAAGACAATAAACAAAATTCACTCAAATGATTGCCGTATGCAGTGTGGAATGTGCAGGAGTTATGGCTCAAAAGGCTAACATGTAAAATTGTTTTAACTATCCTGCTCTTAATGTTTAAATGAATGTTAATCATCCTCGTTTTAGAGTCTCATAAATGCATATGACCAAAAGAGAACAGAATGTGTCAATGACTAAACTCTGACTCATCTCTTTCACCCTGCATATTTATTTAGTCTATTGCCAAAACCTATCATTTCTTTCCTCAAAACGCCTTCTATAATTATACCTTTCCTATCTACCATCTGTGTGGTTTATAATACACATACATGATGTCAGTGAAGTCTTACAACACTACTGAGACACCATTTTACAAATTAATAAAACCAGGCATCAGCAATTAGGAAACTGGCTCACTGTGTCTCAAATAGTAAATTATATCATCTCAACTACTCATATGGAAGATTATCCTCCAGCTCTAAAATGCTGATTACACACCCTCCTTTTCTTCAGTTGTCTGCCACTTAGTATAAGACTTGACCATTTCTCACCTGGTCAACCACACTTTCCTTTTATTCTGACAGCAATAACCTCAGGAAACAAATCTTTCTTCTCCACTTAGCCCTCTCACTATGTCACACTCTTCTTTGAAGCAGGATAATAGCTCTCCTTGCTATTGTAATCATAGTTGGGAATACCCAGTCTATTTTCCCTAATCTCCTATTAAAGACTGAATTGTATGATCTGCCACCATCTACTCAGGCCAGGCCCGGCCTAGTTAGTTTACCATCCATTCATTTATACTGGTATATACCTCCCTTCTTTTTAGTCCTACCTTACTCCTACCCTGAGGCTTCACAAGTTGTCTAATGTACAAACATGTATTTTATTTCTCTTCACCTAGTGGACTTCAGCTTCCTCTGCTTCTGTCCTCATTTAAGTAGCATTTAAACCCCCCCTTAAAAAAGCAGCTTATCCGGCTCCCTACTTGACCTGGCCTAGTCCTATAGGAAAATGGAAATAGCACAGTAATGCTATCAGCTGCAGACAGCAAAGTCCTGCAGGGCTACAACAAAGCATGTTTATCTGTACTTTACAGAACATGGAAAATTGACACTAAAAGTGTGTTAGACAAAGGAAAATATTTTTATTTTGATGCTATTTGTTATATTTGTGTGTCATGCTTAGAAATTATTTTGCTCAAAAATACAAATTGAAATAAATCTCAAGAGGCTTTAACACAAAGTTACCCTCAAAACCATCGGATCTCTGAAATTAAATCCTTGAGATATTTACCTTTAAATAAAAAACTACCAAAGTACAATTTGTGGAACGTTTCTATAGGGATATATTTGCTGTATTTGCTTTTATTCTTTGGGATTTATGAAGAACAACATGAACATGATGTTATTTTTAACATGTTCATGTATGTTCCTTCAATTTGGCATTGTGGGCCTGTGCATCACAAAATACAAAGCATAAAGAATCTTCTAGACTAAAAGAAAAGCTACATAAGGACAGTGAATTAGCACTATTTTGCCACCATTATATCTCTAGAACCATGCTGACATTTTTAGAGTAAGCCTTCAATAAATATTTCTTAAATTCACCTTTGGCCCTGGCTAGGTAGCTCAGATAGCTCAGGTAGTTGGGAGTGTTGTTTATGAACCAAAAGGCTGTGGATTCAATTTCTTGTCAGGGAACATACCTACATTTTAGGTTCAGTCCCCAGTTGGGGATACAGGAGGCAATCAATCAATGTTTCAATTCTCTCCATTCCTCTCTATAAAAGTCAATAAACGTATCTTTGGGTGAGGATTTAAAAATATCACCTTTAATAGAAAATGCATTTTTTATTTCTAAGTCATGAACAGGATACAAGTTTTAACTATGTAATTTCAATTATGTGTGTGACATATTCTCAAAGGCATGCGTACTAATTTGAAGGGGACTGGACCAGGCAACTAGGTTTACCCCTATCTAAGGGTTTGTGCAACTCCTAGAAACAAAAATGAAAGTGGCCAATGATTAAAAACTATATCTAGGTCATCATCAAAGTTATTCATTTGTCAAATTCAGTAAGCTTCAAAAGATAAAAATTTCCCTTAAAAATGTTCTTCATTGCCATGCTTTCCTTTCCAATTCCAAGGACATTTGCCAGATACAAGTCCCCAAGCTTCTCAACTAGGGGCCATTGCAACAAACTCCTTAAAGATTTCCTGACTCTCAGGTTTTCCAGTATCATCAAACATATCTTTCATAACAGAATATATTATATCACACTTCCAAAATTATTATATTTTGTAATTTTACTGCTCATCAATACAAACTCTAATTTTAGTGCCTTCTGTACCCCAGCCAAAGAAATGTAGGTTCCATCATGGACTTTTTCCATGGCCATTACCAACTCTCCTCTGAGTTAAACTCTTACAAATCACCAAATCTGTCTATTCTACTCTCAAGTTCAATGTACTAGCACCTCTCTCAGACTACAACAAGTGTCATTTCCTGTTGTTTTTTACTTACAGGAGAGCACAGTGATTAAGAGCACAGACTGCCTCCATTTAAAGCTTAGTCTTGCCATCTACTAACTATGTAAACCCACTCAAAGTAATTGATCTCTTAGTGCCATACTATACTCATGTCTAAAATGATGGGATCTGAGAAGAGATAAACCAAAGAATGTATATACTTATATGCATAGCCCATGGATACAGGCAATATTGTAGTGAAGACCTGAGGGAGGGGGATACAGAGGGACTGGGAGGGGGATAATGGGTAGGAAAATGGGAGATATCTATAATACTATCAACAATAAAAACATTTAAAAATTTAAAAAATAAAATGATGAGATAATAATAGTGCCTATCTGTTGGGCAGGATTAAGTGAGAATTAAATTATAGGTTCTTAGATTATTGTGTGACCCATATTAATTGCTCTTCAGGTAGTTGCATGATGGTGATGATAATTATCCCAACTAACTATATAAATGAGAACAAGAATAATCTTTTTTAAATGTCATATTTGTTTATATTCCTGGTTAAAACTTTCCAAAGAATTCCTATTAGTATCACTTAGACCAAATCTAAATTCTCCACTCTGCCCTCAATGTCCAGCATGACCTGTGTCTGGTCTACCTATCTAATTCAACTTCAGCATTTGCTCCCTTCCTTACTTTGTTCCAGGCTTTAAATTTCTTAGTTTCAGAACCCATCAATCTCATTCTGTAGTATCTGTTCTCTCATCATACCCATCTCCATCTGATTCATTCTCAACCAGTAGATCTTAGCTTGAAATTTAACTCCTTAGAGATATTTGCTTTGACTTCCCCTATCTAAAAGATACCCCCATCTTGCTGAAACCAGTTCGGCTCAGTGGATAGAGTGTCAGCCTGCAGACTGAAAGGTCCCAGGTTTAATTCCTGTCAATGTTTCTAGCTCTCTATCCCTCTCACTTAAAAAATAAAATAAAATAAATAAAAGATACCCCCATCTCTAATATTTACTGTTGTAGCATCTAGTTTCATATCCTCCTCATCATATTAGTAGTAGTAGTAGTACTATTGCTTACCACAAATTTGCTCCTTTCATTTATTTACTTGTTTTTTTTTACTTGTTGCAGCCAACCAGAATGTAAGTTTCATAGGGCAATGTCATACCTGTCTTGTCCACCACTGAATAATCAGCACATAGTTAGCCTATGCATGTCATCATACTTTGGGCACAGCCTAGCAATAGTTTTATTTTATTCAGCTACTTGTTTCTCCTTCCAGATTCTTGCTCTCTACTATGTTTGGGTCAATTGCCTCCTCTCTGCATCAATGTACACTATTTCCATCTCTAAGATTTCACTAGGCCTCTTGGACAATAATATTCAACCCTTCCAGGGGAGCGTGTACCAAATTTTTGATGAAATTTTTTAAGAGTTCTGTGAAAACTTTTGCACCAACTTATCTTTGCTCCTTAGCATTTATATATATATCACATAAAATTTCTCAACCCAATTTTAATCCCTGAATATACACATTTTCTTAGTATGTATTACCAGCATTTTCTCACTAAACTCTGAGGTATTTGGACTTATTTCTTGGTATTTAGACTTGTATAGTATTTGGATTAATTTATTCCTAGAATGTTCAGTGTCAAAGAACAGCACACTGCTAAAAAAATAAAAATTAAATAATATAAAGCTATAATTTATACGCATATAGTAAAATTCTTAGTAACTCAGCAAAGATTTCATCTCAACATCTATTTTTTTAAAATATATTTTATTGATTTTTACAGAGAGGAAAGGAGAAGGATAGAGAGTCAGAAACATCGATAAGAGAGAAACATCGATCAACTGCCTCCTGCACGCCCCCCACTGGGGATGTGCCCACAACCAAGGTACATGCCCTTAACCAGAATCAAACCCAGGACCCTTCAGTCCGCAAGCCTCGCTCTATCCACTGAGCCAAACTAGTTTCGGCAACATCTATTTTTTAATAAATTCATTTCTTAACCCAAAAATGATTCTTTTGTGAGTTTTGCAAGAATTGATTTTGCTTGGGTAGGAATGACACCTAAGCTTCCCAAAGTATTCTAGACTCTAAAATTGCAGAAACAAAACATACCAGAGACCATATGGAAACAAGTTTTGCAAGAATTCTGTATACTTAACATTTGCTTCTTTCAAAACTAGTGCAGAAACTGATAACCTTGGCTCTTAAGGCTAATGTTTAAAGGATAGCTTAATTATAGAATACTATCAGAAAGTGTTTTTGCCAAGTTCTTAATTGCTGAATTATTTTTTTTAAATCCAATGATAACTTATGCTTGCTTCTCATTTAATTCAAGCTGGTTAAATTCTTTTTGTCTATGCCACAGTTTCAGTACAAACACCTGCTATTCTAAATATCAGTACTGTTGACTCATGTTTCTTTGTCTAACATGAACTCAGAGATCAAACAGTAACTTTTATAAACATTCTTAATCCTCAAAGCCAAAAGGAAACTTACATTTGTGACCAGGGCTGTTTACAAAGTCTCTGATGACAATATGCAGTCTCTGTAGCCTCTCTTATTCCCAATTTTGCTTTAGAGATTCCTTATCCTCAAACTCAAAAAAAAAGCATGAGGATTGGTGAAGGAACAGTAGAGAAAGAAAAAGAAAAAATTATGGGCAGCCAACTCTGTGGGAACCTCTTTCCACGTCCCGCGTGGTTCAGGGTTCCCGGTTCAGGGTCCGGGTTCTGAAGGAGGCCGCACACAAAGGAAATGAGAGACCAGAAAATATTAATTTGCCGATATTGGGGAGCCAGGCGGGAGCCTTCCTCTAGTGGAAAAGACTGCCATTTGCTCTAGGCTTTTTCTCCCTTTTATTAAGGCTTTGGGACACACCCCTAGCCTTTAGGCAGGAAATAACAAAAACAGAAATTAACATGATACAAACAGATAGTTTCAACTAAACAATGAGTAATCAGCTATGACCTTTCAGAGCAATTAAGGTTGGCCAGCCTTCTGGCTTCCCATTTACATCCATTTAGTGAGAACAATATTTGGTTTCCCACACAGCTCAATGCCAGCAATTGTTCTGGGTGCTAAAGACAATGAGGTATAAAATGGGTGAGATCAATGTTCTTCAAAGGATTTCACTGGATCTCATTGGTAATCTTAGCTCATTATTCTGACAGAAATGTACATCAAGATATCAATTTTTCTCTTTTCAATGTTGAAAGGCAAAATAAGGTATCTTTTTTTCCCATAATTTACCTCCTACTTCTCTTTTTAATTCATATTTTCTCTAAATTTTTAGACATTTCCCATATTACTTAGGAATACAAAGTTTATAAATCTAAGATGCCATCATTATAAGAACACACCATTATTTTATGTACTACTAAGAGCAAAAAAAAAAATGCCATTGACAATTAAATTGTCAAAATACTTTTTATCACTTGCAATTTTATATTGCAAAAATGGCTCATTTAAACTTATTAGATATAAATGTATTTTATATCATTGGTGTCCATATAAAAAGAAATAAATATAACTTACACTTTCTTTACATTCAGATTCCACATTACTGACCAAGTGAGTAATTAAGTTCTATAATTTTCTATATAAAATTGTTCTCTATGTCATTAAGACACTTGGTAAAACAACATTTTTTTAATAGTGCCTCACTATTCCCTGTGGATTTTATGAGAGAGAGAGAGAGAGAGAGAGAGAGAGAGAGAGAGAGAGAGAGACCACGACCAATATATATGAGCATATATGTATATAAAAAAGTTTTCATGCACATATATAGGCAATAACAACTACATCACAATTGCTGCCTAAATTACATCAAATATATGACACATTTTTATTTCACACCTGTTAAAATGTAAAAAGAAATGTGGCTCTTAAAAATGATGAACATGTCACACTAAAAGTATAAACCAATTTTTTTAAAATATGCATTATAGCTACACATTTTTAAAGAAAAATATTCCTGGTTCTATTCATAAATATCATCAAGGGCAATGTTACTCTTATGCAGGTAAGCAACACATATATAGTGAATTCCAAACCTGTGTTAAGAATGCCCAACAAATGTAATTCCTTTCATTGATTCCTAAGGTAGAAACAGGAAATACGTTCCCCTTCAAAAGTTCCCAGTGTCTGCTGTTGTTCTGTCTGAGGAAAATGGCTCAGAAGTAAAACATGGATATCTAAGACTGCCTACAGAATCAGCTTTGCCAAGAACCTTAATTTAGCAACATAACATCCTAGAGATGGCAGAGAATTTATAGAATGTCTAGTTCCAATATCCTCCTTTGCCACTGAGGAAACCAAGGTATGTATCACAGAGATAGACACTAGACCTCAAGGTGCTGAATCTTTTGCCATTGCTCTTTTTTTTTCTTTTTTTCCATCACCATTTATCCCCTCCTTTACATTGCTCTTCCTAAACACATTGTAAGACTTCTCCAGGACTTAGAGAAGTAGTACCCCATTCTCACAATGTGATCCTATTTGCAATTAAAAGGACACTTACTTTACTGTACATCTAAAACTAATACAGAACAGTATTGATTATAAACTGCTATAGAAAATTTTAAAAAAGACACACTGCAATATTGCTCCTCTGGGCTAGACTGAAAAGGACTTTAAAATGCCTTTAAAACATTCCTAAAACTGAATTTGAAATGATCTAAAGATATCCATATGATGATCCTTAGATTATTTCAAATTCTAAGCACCTCCAGAAAAAACAGAGCTATCTAATGAACAGAAATCAGCAATCTAGAAAAAAGATCAGTAAACTAGTTTAAGGGCAAAATCCCACCTGCCACCTGTTGTTGAAAATAAAGTTTTGTTGGAACACAGTCATGCCCATTTGTTTCTGTATTGTCTATGGCAGTTTTCAAGCTATAATAGCAAGGTTGAGTAGTTACACTGTAAACCTCGTGGCCCACAAAGCCTACAGTATGTACTATCTAGCCTTTCACAGAAGAAGTCTGCTGTCTCCTTAGACAAAAGAAAGTCTCTAGAGAACAGAGGCAGGAATGATAACAGGCTGTAGCTTCAATTCCAGCATAGGTTATATGGATTGATTATGTGTAAAAGACTATTCCCTTTAAATATAAGTGTAGCCATAGTAAAAAAAAAAGTGTAATCAAGTATAACCATAGTGCTCACTATCCATATTTCATATTTATAATTCATCATCTCATAAGATAGGACAGATACACATGTACATACACACAAACACACATGCATACACTTGCAGAATAAAAAGGGTCACTTTTAGTTATCTGTCATAGCTAACCTTCTTGTCACACTCCAATTAAATGATACATTTCTTTAGCTACAAAGATTTCATCAGTTGGCATCTTAATTCATTTCATGTTTCCCAAAACCTTTGTCCAGTGTATGTGAGCTCTGGCTTCAAAATTTTCAACATTCCCACTTCTGTCATCCAAAAGAATAATCTGTCCCTCTGTATTGGTTCTGAAATAAAATTCTTGTCTGACAGACAATGATACTTTATTGAATATATCTGCAAATACCACTAACTTCCCATCAGCATAAGTAGGCTACATGGTTTGATTAATACAAATATTGTCAATTAAAAATACTGCTTTTTATTTTTATATAATATATTGATGAATATGTATGGCACTGTTTTATAATATAATACTAATAGAGGCCTGATACATGAAATTTGTGCAAGGGGCTCGGCCCTTACAGCCCCAGCTTAGTCTGGAAGGTCACCTAGAAGAACGTCTGGCTGTCTTGTCTAATTAGCATATTACACTTTTATTATTATAGATAGCCATAAGGAGCTGAGACCTTCAGAAAAACTGTGCTCCTCACTTAGCACAAAAATATGCACTTATCCTAAGTAAATCAAGGGAATGCCTTGAGGTGAAAACTCAACAGGACTTTCTCAGCATTATCAACAAAAATGAATCAAAAATTCAGTTCACAAAAAGAATCACTAAATTTGTTTGGAAATTGGTTTAGATAGTGATTCTAGATTTTTTTAAAAAGTAAAGATTATTATTTAGAAAATTTTGTGAAAGTAATAAAATTAGGATTTGGGGAATAGTATAACCTTCAAAAGCATAGATGGAAACTATGTACCTAAATGGATGTCTCTTGAAGTGCAAAGTCTCCCATGGCCTTACTGTGCCACCTTATTATTATTTTACAGGCAGCTCATACAAGAATAGAAGCATCCTGAAATGCAATTAATTAAATGAGTCCCTAAGCTGTGCTTTAAAAAAAATTCTGAACTCTAATTGATTCTGCAAACTTTCCAACAGAGAACTTTATGTATGTTAATAGTGTGTTGGCCAGAAAATAGGCCCAACAATTTTGCCAATAAGAGAGAGATTGGCAGTCATTACCACTGATATTCTCATAAGGCTGCAAGAATGCCTTTAAATTCTGCAATTGGTGAAAATAGTCCTTTAGGTATTCACACTTTCCAATCTCTCATTTTCCTCCCAGCTTGATTTATCACATTTTGATTCTTCAGCTCTCAATCCAAAATAAAATCAACTCATTGAGGACTCAGAGGAAAATATAAGAGATCTGGGGATGCTCAGAGTATAAGAAAAACAAATGAGGCACCAAAGCATTAGACAAAACCTGCACTAGAGATGCAGAAAAAAGGGAAACAGATTTACTTGGATGAAAGAAAGTAGAATCCAAAAAAAAAAAAAAAAAGCTGGATGGAGTGGGAGAGGAGAGGGTGGGAACCCAAATACATTGCCTAGATGGAACAGGACTCCTAGTTGTTAGTGTTTATATACATTGAATGATTTAATATCTCTTAGGGGAGTTATAAAATGTTTTGTTTCTGGAATTATTTACATAAAAGGTAAATAAATTGATACAGAGAAGTTATTTTGTTGATGACATGTCTAGATGTCTTTCCAACTCCAATCCTATGATTTTGCAACTTAAGAATGACTAAGGTGCCTGGATAGCATGGCTCAGCAGTTGAGCATTGTCCTATAAACCAAGAGGTCATGATTGGATTCCTGATCAGGGCACATGCCTAGGAGATCCCCAATGTGGGGCATGCAGGAGGCAACCAATCAATGATTCTCTCTCACCAGTGATGTTTCTATTTCTCCCTCTCTATTCCTCTCTGAAAAAATAAAATAAAATAAAAAACAATGACTAAGATGATGCCAAAAAAGAAAAGAACCCATGCTTATGTTAAGCACAAGATTTATGCTCAGCCTCAGAACTTTGTTCCAGAGTAACATGGAGTGAATTTTAAATGCATAGTTCTCTGCTGGTAATCATTTGCTTAACCGCTAAGAGGGACTCAATACAACTGTGTAACAATATCCAATCAATACACATAATTGCCCTTCTGGCTCCCGTTATTTCTAAGTTCGATTTTTTTAAACTCCAAATTAAATAGATTTCTAATCAGCTTTCCAATAGTCTTTTTTAAAATAACACAATTTCTACAGACTCTACTAGATTGTTTCTATATTCTTAATTACAGGCCCAACATAAGTTGAACTAGCTAAAGATTTTTTTTCAAATTTCACAAAATGTGCCTCCACTCTAATGCAATTCTATTCTACATTATGAGGTATGCTTTCCTAAAAAACAGCAGCATACCCGAGTTTTCATTTCCATGTGTTATGATGGGTTAGATTTGAAAATGAATGTGAATTTTCTCTTATTTACTTGCAATTTCAATAATATATATATTTATTTTTTCTTTAGGTTTGTTACACATGCAAAAATAATGTTCATGTTAATTTACTGCCATGCAAATGAAGGTGAGACTTACAGCAATCAAGCTTAAAGGTGGGAGCATTCTTTAGAATCTTAGCCTTCATTACCCCCTAATTTATAGGCCCATTTTATCAGGGTCTATAAATTTTGAAGGTTCATGTTATATTTTGAAGGTCCACGTTCAATTATATATGGTATTCAAAAGCTTTGTAGTATTCAAACTTGGCAGGATTATATTTAGACTACTTCTCACTATCATTTTGGATGAGTTTTTTTGTGTGTAGTATATCTTCTTTTTGTTTTTTATCTACTGTGAATAATATACTCAACTGCCTATTCATTATTTCATTGGATACCTCTGCTATTTTCTGTTCCCTTTTTCCTTTTACTCCAGTAGTTATTTGCTTTCAGTTTTTTTTTTATAGGCCAACCAACTCATCACATATAGCTAGTATTTTCTCATAATTTTCACTCTAAATACTTTCTCTGACATCTCACCAATATCCTATTGGGTCCCACTATTTCTGAATTTAGTTGAATGCTAATTACTTTAGATTTGAGTATTTGGAAAGAATTAATGAATATAGGGGAAAACTGATGGTCCTAGAATTTTAAGGCCATTAATCCAGCTAGGTCATTAACTTTCAGAAAGGGTCCTTATAGGAAGGAAGGTGATTATTATTCTTGTAGTATCTTTACTTTAAAAAAGGAAAAATGGACCTACTTTTTCTGGCACAATGGTTTTCAGACATAATAGGATTCATGAATTTAAAACCAAATTAGGAAATGTCAGGAGAAACATTAAGACATTATTTATCTGCATGCTGTTTTACAAGAGAAAATAATAAATAGATTAATTTCATTAATTAAATATTACAAAAACAGATAAGAAGGAAAAGATACACACAGTTTGAGAACTGTAAACTTGGGAATTTTTTTTTTTTGGGGGGGGGTGGTATTAGCAATAGAGCCAGTCAAAATATTCACAAAGAATCAACTTCACTAACATATGGATTCTCTGAAAAATAGGACATATTTTGCAGTGACACGCATGCAACCAGCTGTCCCTGTGTCATGTCTAGCTAGCTGTGACCTTAGCTAGGCACCTCCACCTGAGGCTCTTTCTATAGCATTTCTTCTATGAGAATTTCTCAACTCTGCTGAGTTTAATCAAACTCAGTTCCCAAGCCATGCTGGCAATCAGGACATCAGTTCCCTCTGACACAGCATTAAGAATTGAAAATTGCTTAGAAACAATGGCTTTTTGTTAGCATTTAACTATGTGAATACACACAGCGAAGTTGGACACAAAGCTTAAGGACCTATTCTCTAGTGTCATTTTGATGTTGTGACCCCATTCGTCTTTGAGCACCTTTTTGCATCTGGCACAAGATGTTATTGGATCTTCTTGTACTTTCCTGCCCAGACCTGGATTCAGTTATTTCTCTGGGGCAGTAGTTGGCAAAAGTCAACAGAGCCAAATATCAACAGTACAACAATTGAAATTTCTTTTGAGAGACAAATTTTTAAACTTAAACTATATAGATAGTTATATTGTTATAAACTTAATTAGGGCACTTCTTCAATCACACTGTACATGCATGCCCGCATGTGGTATTTTGTGGAAGAGTCACAATCAAGGAGCCAATGAGCCAATTATGGCTCATGAGCCGCCGTTTGCTGACCACTGCTCTAGGGCCCTCTCATTCCTTTCTGTTGGGGAATTAAAACAAATTTTTATATTTGATGACTCAGAACTCAAAATAATAAAACCAAAGATATTCCTATTCTTATTCCCTCCAATCTGTTCCTATCAGCCACCCCCCCATCTTCAGTCCTCTACTAAAATGTCCCATCATTCCTGAGTACTACAGGGAAGAATAACTGTAATCCCTGTTTTCATTTATCACACTTCACTTGCTTTAGTGTCCTTAATATTACCTATCACTCCATGATATAATCATATATTTTTCCTTGTCTGCTTCAACTAGAATATAAATTCCATGAGAATACTTTGTTTCATTCACCACTACACCCAAGCCCTGAATAATCCCATGCATAGTAGGGAACTCAATACATATTTGTTGTATGACTTTTGTGAATAAATACAATTTTTATTTTATATAAATGGGAGCCACTTGTGTTTTTCACATGATATCTCCTAGAGATCATCTCATGTAAATTTTCACCTTATTTTTAAAATAATTAGAGTATTTACATGTTTATGTACTGTGCCTCTTTTATTACTCAGGTATTTACAGCAAAATAATGACAGTACTGTATAACACAACAGATTTTTTTAATCTGGGAGAAAATAAAGGGGAAAGTGTGTGTGTTTGTGTGTGTGTTTGTGTGCAAATGTTCTAAGTGTTAATAATTTGGAAATTTTGGAGAAGGTATTCAAGTATTCTTTTCATTTGGGAAAAAGAAAATAATGAAGGTGAGTCTGAAAAGCAAGGAGCATGGTGAGAGATGCAGAGACATCTCCTCCCTCTCTCACCTTTCTTTTTCTCTTCCTTATATTCCCTCTAAGAAAATAAATTACAGTAAATTGCCTGCTCTGACAAAAGCAAACACAACTCCATATACAGTTTGCTATGAATAATGCATTCTAAAGAACTATTTTATTTGAAAAATACAACGTGTTACATTTTGGGATTTCCTGGGAAGTGGGATTGACATTTGATAATAATTCAAACAATATAAATACTATAATCTATAATAACTGGTTACTTTTATGTCTATTTGATGGGCAAACTGAAACACTGTCCTAATTCCTACAGAAATGCATACTGAACACACAATAGTAATAACTTTAACAAGACCTTAGTATTTCCTCCAAGGTCCAAAGGTGATTTAGGTAATGTTATATATCATACATTCCAGAAAAGTGTCAAATAAACTGAGCAGGATTGGCCTCAGGCAAAACTGTAACATGGGCAAGTTTATGCTTTATTCCCAGGCTTCTCACTTTTAGATGATTCCCACAGCTCTTGCTTTGTCATCTAAAGCAGGTGTTATTTATTCATTCAATTTGTTTCTTCTCACCTCTGAGAATTTAACTCTTCCATGTGCCTGCTCAACTCAACCCTCTACTCCCTGATTCTCACAGGGTTTTACTTCTGCAAAGAAATTTACTTTTTTTCCTTCATGGTCACAGTATTTGCTAGCTAGCATTATAAATCACGTCTGTTTGGCATGCTAATTAGAAGTACCAGATAACCATTCCATGCAAGTGTTAACACAAGACAATACCATGACTTTTGGTCTAATGCCTCAGTTACTCCTTAGCTTCCTCTGTGAGCCTACAGCCCTGTGCCCATCTTTTTAACATATGTTATTTAAATAGTAATCATTTCTCTAGGTCTCTATCTCAACCCAATGAGATCAAGTTCCTGAAGAGCAGATACTACATCTTTTTTTTTAATATATTTTTTATTGATTTTTTACAGAAAGGAAGGGAGAGGGATATAAAGTCAGAAACATCGATGAGAGAGAGACATCAATCTGCCGCCTCCTGCATGCCCCACACTGGAGATGTGCCTGCAAGCAAGGTACATGCCCCCGACCGAAATTGAACCTGGGACCTTTCAGTCCGCAAGCCGATGCTCTATTCACTGAGCCAAACTGTTTTCGGCGAGATACTACATCTTGAACACTTTTGTAACCCAACAAGTGAGCTGATACTTAGCACATTATAAATGCTTATTAAAGGCTATTGAACTTAATTATCAAATTGAAATTTCAGGCATACCTCATTTTATTGCTCTTTGATTTATTATTAAGCTTCCCAGGCATTGCAATTTTTGTTATACTTGTTGTTTGTACTTCAAAAACAACAACAACAGCAACATTCCATCAGCAATACTCTTCATCAGCAAAAAGATTACAACTCACTTTATTGCTACACTCGTTTTACTATAGTGGTCTGGAGCCAAACTCATAATATTCAAAATATGTCTGTATTTCTGGAAATACTACAGCCCACAAGTGACCTTGCTTCATAGGAAATGTTTGTTTGGAAAAAGAAAAAATTAAGAAGAGGAATAACAGTTAGGGTAGCCAAACACCAAAAGCTGTCCCCCATTTGTGGAAATACTCTCCATTTGGAGAGCAGAGAAATTCAAAACAGAGTTCTTAGTTGAAACAAATGGTAGCTTTATGGGAGGAAGGAGCTTAGGATGCATTCTTGAGACAAACCAAGAAAAACACAGGCAGTAAAATCTCAGATATTTCTCATAGCAATATTTTTACTGGTATAGCACCACAGGCAAGGGAAATAACAACAACAAAAATAAACAAATGGGACTACATCAAACTAAAAAGTTTTTGCCAACCAAAGGAAACAATCAACAAAATGAAAAGACAACCCCCTGAATGGAAGAACATACTGGACAGTGATATATCTGATAAGGGGTTAATATCCAAAATTCATAAAGAACTTATAAAACTCAACACCAAGAACAAGCACACAATCCAATTGAAAAATGGGCAAATAACTTGAACAGATACTTCTCCAAAGAGGACATACCAATGGCCAATAGGCATATGAAAAGATGCTCAATGTCACTAATCATCAGAGAAATATAAATTGAAACCACAATGAAATATCACCTCAAAATGTCAGAATGACCATCATCAATAAATCAACAAACAACAAGTGCTGGCCAGGACGTGGAGAAAAAGGAACCCTTGTGTAATGTTGATGGAGATACAGACTGGTGCAGCCACTGTGGAAAACAGAATAAAGTTTCCTGAAAAAAATATTTTTTAATAAAAATTAAAAATGTAACTGCCTTATAACCCAGAAATTCCACTTATGGCAATTTGTTAGAAGAATCAAAAAATATGAATTCAAAAGAATTTATGCACTCCTCCATTTATTGCAGCATTATATACAATAGCCAAGATTTGAAGGCAGCCCAAGTGCCCATCAGCAGCTGAGTGGATATATTAGTAAAAGTTGTGGTACATTTACACAATGGAATACTACTCAGATGTCAGAAGAAGAAAATTTTACTCTTTGCAACAGCATAGATGGACCTGGAGAGCATCATGCTAAGTGAAATAAACCAGTCAGAGAAAGACAAGCACCATATAATTTCACTCATATGTGGAATATAATGAACAAAATAAACTAATGAACAAAATATTAGTAGAAACAGACCCATAGATACTGAGAAAAGACAGCTGTCAGAGGGGAGCGAGGTTGTTGAGCTGGGTGAAAAAGATGATGGAACTAAAAAAACATCATGGACACAGACAACATGTGATAACAAGAAGAAGAGGAATAGGGTGGGGAGAGGTAGAAGCAGGTGAGGGTATAGGGGTGATAAATGATGGAAAGAGACTTGACTCAGGGTGGTGAACACATAATACCATATACAGATGGTGTATTAAAGAACTGTACACCTGGAACCTATACAATTTTATTAACCAATATCAATCACCCCAATAAAGTTAATAATAAGGCAAAATGAACATCTGTTTTTTAAAAAACAACAACAGATTTGGGGCCATTTATTGTTGAGCCTTCACTTTTACGCAGGTGATTCTTGTTGTTAAACTGAGGTAACAAAAATTAACTATACCCAAAACTTTTTCTTTTTCTTTTTCTTTTTTTTATATTTTATTGATTTTTTTACAGAGAAGAAGGGAGAGGGAGAGAGAGTTAGAAACATAGATGAAAGAGAGACATCAATCAGCCGCCTCCTGCACGCCCCCTACTGGGGATGTGCCCGCAACCAGAATACATGCCCCTGACCGGAATCAAACCTGGGACCTTTCAGTCCGCAGGCAGACGCTCTATCCACTGAGCTACCCAAAACTTTTTCAACAAGAAAAGTACAATATGCATTTCCTCCCGGAACTTAAAACCTTAACCTAATTAATGTCCTGGCCCAGCAATGTCTTTAGAAAATGAGGGAAAAGGACAAAATTTTGTATTGAGGCAAACAGCAAAGATATATTGACATCTACAGTAAGTTGCAGTGGGGCCGAGATTCTAAAACTTTGAACTATGGAAAACGACTTCTAATATATGGTTCTCCAGACCTGCTAGATCCTAAAGGAGAACACGGGGGTGAGAGACCACCTGAACGCTAGACCCAGAACAGCATCTTCTGTTCCCCTGAGCAAAACGCCAACTTACCTGCACCTCCGATTCCTCATCCAACCAACCTAGCTCATTGAACTGTGATTTTAAGATACATTACTAAATAATTCCACGTTTGATTTGTCCTTTTTGAAAAAAAAAGTGTTGGAATTTCCCCATAAACGGTTTTAGCACGTACAAGTTTGGAGTAAATTCTGTGACCTCGCTCTCAAGACCAAGGCTGAGATCTCCTAACTTGATTCTTCTAGTTTTGCGCTCACAGGAATGCTGGCTGCAGAGGGCTCGCAGCTCAACTCTCTCAAGCAATTATCCTCAGGTGCAGGAAGCTCACTGGCAACAAACACTTCTTCCCAAAAAATAGTTTCCTCCCAGCTACTGATAACTGCAGCCGTACCAAGGTTCATTCAGCCTGCATGCCTCAATTTGGGACAAGTCGGAAAGTGCCTGACCAACCTAAGGACTCTGATGAAGCCTATTGCAACCACAACACAGTGCAACTTCTCCCTCAGCGCAATTTTGTCCCTCTTGCTCCGTGTCAGGTGTTGTGTTCTGTCCAGGAGTGTTCCCCAATATCCTGCTGCAAACACACCTCCTCTGGGTCAAGTCTGTATCCCAGGGAAGCCCACAGCAGATAGTTGGTACTACCAGGGGTCCTAGGAAGCAAATTATAAAATAGAATTTGAGGAAACTGATCATGAGCATCTGGTAGCTGATGCTTATAATCCCTGGTGTGCTCTCCTGGTGGTAAATTGGGGTTAGACATCAGTATTCAGAAAGCTCCAGCAGGTGTCAGGTATTTGAGAGGCTTCAGAAGAAAAGCAATTACGTATAAGAACTGTAGAATCTGACAATTTTTGCTGGCTACTCCTGATGCACTGTAAAAATTCAATGACACTCTGAGAGGGATTAATCTCAAGTTTAAAGCTAAGCATAAAAGTCAGAGGGCCTCCTTGGAAGCATATAGAAAGATTCTCATCTACTGCAGACAGAGGGGAGAAAAAGCTAAGATCAGGCCCAACAGTGAAGTATAAGGAAAGCAGAGATCCAGTTGAGAGAAACTGAATTCTCAACCCCAGCATGTATGATACTCAAGGTGACAGACACCCTGAGACTTGGGTGAGAACATCTGGGCTGAGACTCAAGATCTTGACCTCTCAGATCCTACTCAACTCTCTAGCCCTGCAGAAGTAGCTTACTCTTCTCAAAGCTTACTACCCTGTCCTTGCTTGACGATAATGCAGACACTTGAAAGAGAGTACATACCTTCTCAGATTTTCCCCCTCACCCCGCACTAATCCTAACTACAAGACCAATAACTAAGGCCAAATCACAGCATAACCTAGTCAAAATGTCCTGGGCCTCCTAGGAGAGAAGAGGGATGCAGAAGCTGCAGCAAGTCCTTGTGAATGTGACTCAGCATAAGCCAGGAGTATGAACAGGGCTGGATTCTGAAGGTTCTGGATCAAGGAGTACAGAGCATGAAGTCAGATAAGGTAGAGTTTATCAAGTTTATCAATATAGGTATGAGACAGACTAGGGGTAACACCAGACTCCATCTTCACCAAAAGAACTCCATCTTAGAGGCCTGACGATGACTCCTTGCTTTCAGTAAAACTCCATAGTTGAAATTAACCTAACCACATCCTTAAAGGAAAGAATGTATAATGATAACATCCTTTCTCAACATCCTTTCTCAACATTATCTGCAAAATAGTTTTGTCGATTAAACGGCAACCAGAATGTGTGCATGAGTATAATTTTACAGGCCCTTTGAGTGGTCCACTGACCATGGAAAACATCTTGTGACTACCGCAGGATCAACCACCACCAGATGCCAATAGTGGGACAACTGGCCTCTTCATCATTCCCAAGCCCTTTACCTTCCTAAAACCCCTATATAAGCCATTCATTAAAACTTCTTGGGGAGCTCAACTTCTCTTTCTTGGTTGATTCCCTTGTGTACAAGCTCTATTCAACAGTCTTATCTGCTTGATCTTGTCCTGAGTTCAGTGCTTATTGCTATAACATTGAGACTCAAGAACCTGACATTCAAAGTCTCCTTACAGGACATCCTCCTGTGACACAGGACTTAGTAATCCGACAAGAAGCCTGAGAGTTGGTGCTAACACACTGCTAAAATGGCTCTAAGAAGCCTGGGAAAAGCGATGGCTCACACTAAGAAAACTAGAAACGTTGGAATACCTGTGATAGTGAAAAGGGCCCAAATGATCAGGAAGGTAATAGTATGTTAGGGAGTACACTCTAACATAAAAAGGAAATAAAACATTATTCACTGGCCAACTATGTTGCATGGATGGGTGTGAGGAGCAACACTCTTTATTGAAGCAATGGGGAGTGTGCTGGTGAAAGAAAAACCAGGAAGAGTGAGAAATGTATTGGTGGCTGTTCTTTCTAAGACAGAGATAAAATTCCTATAGGCCTACTGAATAGGAATTTTGCTGTCTTAAAATAATAAAAGCCAGCATATAATATTTCAGAAACAAGGGGTATGCAATTATCCAAATGAGAAGTGAGGTAGAGTTGTAAATGTTACCTTATTGAGTTCACTATTTTCTGAAAGAATTCTTATATTCTGGGATGCAGTTAAATTACTTTGAAATGGTTTGATTTTTTAAAGAATTCTTTTAAACTTTGTTAAGGGAGACCAAAGCAGCCTTTAGCCTAAAACTCAATTTTGCCTAATGAGGCGATAAGTACCCTCTGAGTACCTGACCTCATCCCCACCTCCATCTGGCTGGTGGAAATACCAACAATTCCTTGCCTTCTTTGTGCTTAGGAGATTGTTTTGATTGCTCTCTTTTGATGGTTCTCTTCCAGCCTTGAGTAATCAGCTGAAGACCAGGGGACTCTCACAGATGTCTGGAGCCGCCACCCCCCCCATCTCTCTTTCGTGTGTGTGTGTGTGTGTGTGTGTGTGTGTGTGTGTGTGTGCAGCTCTCTCCTTTCCTTTCAATGAGAGCAGAAAACTATATTAAGAAAATGCAACCATGGCCAGTGTGGTTCAGCTGGTTGAAAATCATCCCATGCACTGAGAAGTCACCAGTTTGATTCCTGGTCAGTGCACATGCCAGGGTTTCAGGCTCAATCTCTAGGGGGAATGTGAAGGAGGCTGATGATTGATAGTTCTCTCTCACCAATGTTTCTCTCTCTCTCTCCCACTCTCTCTCTCTGCAAATCAATAAGAGAGAGAGAGAGAAAGAGAGAGAGAGAGAGAGAGAGAGAGAGAGAGAGAGAGAGAATAGTCGTTTCTCCTCTCAGATCAGTGTCCTACTGCAACAAGATGAACATATTGACCAAATTTAAGCATAAAACGCAGTGCAAATCTGTGTGTATTTTCTCAAATAACTACTAGTTGGTGTATTACTCTTTCCCAGAAATCTCAGAGGTATCTGAAATACAGAACAAGTACACCACTCAGAAAGTTTTATTAAGATGTTTAATTAGCAGAAAACATTACAGAACATTCATGTAACCATTGAAATTTCTTAGGTTTCTTTAATCTACAAAATGCAATATTCTTACACCCCAGATAAACTGCCAATATGTGAGCTCCCACATTCTTCCTGCAGTCTTTATAGTAAACAAAGATGGAATTCCAGGCCAACCAATGGCCCTATTTTCAAAAAATTTGTTTCTCATCCACAGTGGTGGGACCCTGCAGTCATGTTGGAATCACCTACCCTGTACAACATGGGATAGATACATATGTAGGATAAACCAAGAAAATTCTCTACCTACCAGAAATTTGAAAAAAAAAAACTAAAAATATCAGTTGATTTCTTAGTGACCTTTACAACTGCCTGCAGCTGTCACAAAGAAAAGCAGGGAAAATTGATCTACAGAGAGTAGAGAGTACAGATTGGATATGCAAAGAGAAATAGAGACTATTTGGGAAAGAGTGAACAAGATTATTGATAGCTTTCCAACTCTTGGTAATTTCCCTGTGTAAAATACATCTATATTTCCTGATATTGAGTTCCAATAAGAAGCGATTTTAATAAATTCTCCTTCTCCCACTTAAACTAATATAATAAAAATTGACTTAGCATGCCTTATAAAAATGCATCTTTATTTGTCTCCCATTGTCTCTTTAAATTATTCAATGAGGGAAAATTTATTCTTGCCCTTGGATGAATTATTTTGCTAGTAAGTTTTTGTTCTCATCTAAAATAGAATTTTTACTGCAGTGCCTTTAAAACTCATACATCATCTCAGTTCTTTCATTGAAATTCTCCAGGTCCAGATATAACCCAAATTCAACTTTTCTATGAGGCTACCACTGAAGGTTAGCCATTTGTAAATGGAAAGAGAGAGAAGCGAAAGGGGGCACATTATTTTCTCTGCTAACTATGTCTTCTCCGCTGCTAACCATTGTTTTTGACATCCAAAGGGTTGAATGCAGGAAGGAAAGGGGTATGGGGGCAAAAGCAGTCATATATAGTAGGTACAGGTTTCATTTGACAACGAGCCCCTCTAAGTGACAAATGTATGAATGTCTACCTATCTCACCAGAACCTTTGTGAACATTGCAGGAAATACTCTTCACCCTATGCTAGTACTTCTGGCTGCCGTTCCCTCAAAGTGACAAGTACACACATTTTTCTGGTAGCCCTTTCCCCTTCAGTCCCTAGATTCTTGGTAGTGGGTCATCCATGCCACACAAAACTCCTTCTTAGAATACTCTTAAAGGCCCTCTTGGGAAGAATCACAAGTGGCTCCATCAGGTCTATCTTTCCTATGAGAGCCATCCTTGGTGCATAGGAGGCATGCATTCTTTGCACAGGTGCCTCTGAGAGTGGGTAATGTTTCAGAATCCTCTGTTCTCTTTCTGCACGCTGCTGCCACCTACTAAGAGCAAAATCCTCTCACCTAGATCAGGAAGTACATCTTATGTTTTTTTCTGAACGGTCCTACTGAGATAGGACCACCCTCACCTCCTCTCTCTCAAGGAGCAGTGGGGATCAAAGCTCACAAATCCCTTCTTTTCTTCTTCCTGAGATCCTTTTATCAATTGACTTGGGTCATGGTCCCTAAGAGTGGTTAAAGAGTCTAAAAAAAATCTTCCCACTTACTTTGAATTTTTACATTTCAATATAGCACCTTTCTTTGTGTGAAATAGCCATTGAAGAGTTAAATCTTATCACATAACATTAGCATTAATTAATTTCTGTTATTATCCCTTTCACTCCTGCCAAAGAACATTAATTAAGAACTCCTCTAGTATTCATAGTAAATACCTACCCTTTATGAACATGTAAGTAAATCTCACTATTGAATGACTGTGAACATTTATGGAAAGAAACAATTTGCTGTCAAGGATTTAGCTAACAAATGAGCTAGCAAACCATTTAACAACCTTATCCATATGTGATCATGATTGTTTTTACCCACAGACATAGAAAATAACTCATGTGAAATGCTTTAGGAAAAAGATCATTCTTATTTAGAAAAATAGAAATAAAGATTGTACAATATGAGTGTGGCTTAAATTTATGAATTTTAGAATCACTAGACCTTCTACTTGCTGAATAAATATTAACTGATCCCCTAGCATTTGCAAGCTGTTGGGATGGGTGCCAAGAATAGAGGGGGAATAAAATGGGCATGCATCCTGCTCCTTTGAATTCTACTACCTACATTTGCTGTCTAAAACCAAAGCAAAAAAAAAAAGGATTCATGAAATCATTTCCATCAATGTTGTACTCATCAAGTAAGAAAGAAAATTGTGATGAAAGGTAAAATCTCCTTAATTATGGTGTGAAAATAAGTACAAGAAAGATGTGCCTTGAATCAAAAAATGTGAATCTTTAGAAAGCCAGATGCCTGTACAAGTTATTTTCATGAGGCAGACAAATGAGCTGCTCTATAACAGAGTAATGAAAGGTAAAGAAATAACTTTGTTGTGCATAATATGAAACTAACTAAAAAATAGAATAAACTAATCACATTTTTGTAGAATCGCTCTCTCTAATCTGAAGAAACTAATGAAATCAGGATTCTGGCTGGGAACAAGTAAGTGCTCAGTGTCTGTTGGAGAAAAATGTCTTCTCACACACACACATACACATACACATGCACACATGTGCACACATGCACGTGCACATGTGCATGTCTTGTAGTATAGCAATAGCCCTCATTCATCAGTGTTGCTTTTATCTTGTACATTCCGGTTGAAGGTTAATCCTATATAATAAAAGCCTAATATGCTAAGTGTCCTGTTGTCCAGTTGGCCATTCAACCAACAAAAGCATAATAGACTAATGACATGCTAAGGCCACTCAACTGCTTGCTATGATGTGCATTGACCACCAGAGGGCAGAAGTCAACTGGTCGACCATGGCTATGTCTTGCACTGACCACCAGAGGGTGGATGTTCTGACACAGTGGTTCTCAACCTTTCTAATGCCGTGACGTGACCCCGCAATACAGTTCTTCATGTTGCGGTGACCTCAAACTGCAACACTGTAATTTTGCTACAGTTATGATTCAGAATGTAAATACCTGATATACATTATGTATTTTCCGATGGTTTAGGTGACCCCTGTGTTTTGGTCGTTCGACCCCCACCGGGGTGGCAACCCAGGTAGGTTAGCTTGCTGCTGGTGTCTGGCTGATTGGGACTGAGTGAGATAGGCCAGACATTCCCTGGAGTCCTCCCAAGGTCCCTCCCTGGCTCAGATCATGCACTGGTGGGGGTCCCTCGGCCATGCCTGTGCCCTCTCCCGATGGCAGAATGACTGGTCACTATGATGCGCACTGACCACCAGGGGCAGATGCTCAGCCACAAGCCAAGCTCCTGGCTAGCAAGCACAGCGGTGGTGGTGGGAGCCTCTCCCACCTCCACGGCATTGCTAAGGATGTCCAACTGCCGACTTAGGCCTAAGCCAGCAGTAAGACATCCCCTGAGGTGTCCCAGACTGTGAGAGGGCGCAGGCTGGGCTAAGGGACCTTCCCTGCTGAGTGCACAAATTTTGTGCCCTGGGCCTCTAGTATTATAATAATGATAAAATATAAGGCACTATAGAGTTTATTTTGCTAGCAGAAATCTGATTTTAAACTTCATAAACTACCTTATTCCTTTATTTTGTGGTTAAACATTTCATTTATAATTTGTTTTACTAGAGAAACTAGAGGCCAATGCACAAAATTCATGTAAGGGCTTTGGCTCTGGTGGCCTCTGTTGCCTCTGCTGAGGACCCCACCTGCTACGGCTTTGTCTGGAAGGCAGGACATCAGAAGGACATCTGGTCTAATTACTATATTATGCTTTTATTATTATAGATATACATATATGGCATGGAGATTCTGAAGAATTATCCATAAGATTATCAAAAGGCCCAACAATTGACCAGATATATTGCCAATAAGTATTAGCTTCCACTAATGTTAATATCTGGGAGCATTCATACAAACCTATAAGTCATAAACATTTAGAAACCTACTTAAAAAGACTTTACCATCCCAGCTGGCATGGCACAGTAGTTGAGGTTCAACCTATGAACCAAGAGGTCATGTTTCAATTCCCGGTCAGGGTACATGCCCAGGTTGCGGGCTTGATCCCAGTGTGGAGCATGTAAGAGGCAGCCAATCAATGATTCTCTCTCATCATTGATGTTTTTCTCTCTCCTTCGTCCTTCTTCTCTGAAAGCAATAAAAAGTATATTAAAAAAAAATACTTTACCAAAAATGAGTGCTGATAACCTGCATTGGTATTTCTGCCTACTTTCCATTTACTTGCCAGGGCCTTCTATGATTAAGTACTAATTGGTGATTTCTTTCTAGTTTGTGGAAATCAGAACAGTCTCTTGAGAAACAGCTGCATAGAGGACTAAATTGTAATCTATCCCAGGACACTCTTAAAACCCAGAGATCTATTATTACATATGTCCTTCTCTCCCCTCCCAAGAATTTAAACTAGCCAGAAGCAACTATGGTAATCCCAGCTGAGTTTTCAATTGGACTACCCAAATGCAGAATCTATATTTGCTCCTCTTGGATTGCAGAACAAAAATGCAACTCCATAAGAAGGAGGAACGGTTTCAAAATGTGAGAAGACATACAGTGTGTGGAGACTCAGGGTTGAACGGTTGTATCTGCAATGCTCAAACTGGTAGCAACTGAAGAGAAGAGATTTGATTGGACACTGCCTTGCCCACACACTGCCCATGTACCCCAAATATAAGTGGAAAACTCACAGGCTCTCTCAGTTGATAACTAGAGTGTTCAGAGTGGCTATCATATCAACTCATGAAACATGATATCCTACAATAGGAACAACTAGACATGTGGGACCAAAAGCAAATTCCACAAGAATAAATTTTGTGAATTTACCTTTCTAGAAATTGTGACTTCAGGGAATTGAATGCTTTGGAGAAATTTAGACTAGTATAATTTGACAATTACTTATCTTTAAATACAATTTATTTTCTATATTAATACCTATACTGTTGAGTCACCAGAACTCTGACATTAGGGTTATTTATGTAACCCAATTTATCCCTCTGATATACCTAGCAGGATCTTAGATCATCTTCCATACTCAGAATGCTATAAATAAGTACATTTTCTAACTAATGACCTGTCAGAAATTCTTGTGTTATGCCAAAAGTATTAGTATTTATTTACTCCTGGGACAGAAAGGCATAACTGTATTTGAACAAATTGCTTTTTGCAATTATCTTTGCTCCTTATCCAATATCCATATGGAAAATTATGAATTTATAACACATATTCTTTTTCCTCTTTCATTCATTTGTTCATTCATTCATTTAACCAATATTTGTGCACTAGGCATTGTGCTTGATTGTAAAGACAAATGATGAATAGGAAAAGCATGACTTCTGCCCTTATAAAGCTTTCCACTTAGTGAAGGAGAGAGAAAATCATCAAGTAAACTAGCCTACAGGTGCCAGGTAATGATCTGAGTCACTAGAAAATAAAATGGGAACATGGTTAGGTGGGGTGGTCAAAGAAGGCTCTTGGAGGAGTTGAAATTTAAGTCAAGATTCAAAGGGAAGGTTTTCATTCTTTGTTACTCCCTTAGATTATTTCTCTCTCTCTTCATTTCTTCACATCTCTAATACTTGTACTTATTTTCTTTCTCATCCATATTGATTTGACACTCTTACTCTGTTTTATATTGGTCACTGTGCATGTGGTCTCTTGGCAAGAAATTCTTAAGGAAATCTATTTTCTCTGATATATGGAAATTTAAGTCAAATCTTTATTCATTAACCTCATACTCATAAATTGATCATATTATACTATGAAATACTGTTTAAGATGTGAACAAGGGTCAAAGCATATTCTGTAACCTTTTATGTAACATTTTCTTGTATGATCAGAACTACTTTTGACAGAAAATAATTGAATCAGTTGATAAGGCTTCCTGTTCCATGAATATAACTTGGGTTTCTTTTCTTCTGGCTCAAAATTATTATGGCAGACTTCTGAACATTGGCAAAGAAGCTGTAACATTGGTCCTAGGCATAAGAAGGTATTTCTAATCATTTTGTGTAACTAATTCAACAAATTCATTAAACTGCAATGGGGAATATAAGCACAGCCTTGTCCCTTAAAACTTATGGGCCAGCAAAGCAGAGAAATTTGCTTTTAATACTATGTAACACATTTATTCAGGCTTTATTAGCCTAGTGGTAATAAATGCAGTTCATATTAACTCTGCATTCACTAATTCTTATCTAACTGCTGAATCATGGCCTTTAACCCCATGCTGAGCCACCATTAATATCTCTGCAGTGGTATCTGCCAGGACTTTCCTCTGTTCCTCCCAAGTGGTCCCTGGTGTTCTGCAGTTTCTGACAGCTACTGTGACCTCACACAGGGAACATGGTTCCATCAGTTTTTATTTATAACCTTCTCTTTCTAGTCCCCCGCTTTTTTATTGACCTGGCTTATTGTGTCTGGCTTCTGCTTTCCTCAGCATGAGTCCTCTCCAAAGAGACACCTCGGGCCCTGTGCAAACAGATGTGAGCTGTCAGCTCATCTAAGCAGGTGGCTACAACTGGCTAAACTCAGCATATATGATCTCTATTTATTCTGACCAGAGCACCCCAGGCCTTTCACAGCTGTCATCAGGAGTGAAGACACAGGAGTGAAGAACCCACTTTCCCAAGGTTATTAGTTTCATGAAAGGCATTCAGTTGGCACCTCCACATTTGGTCTAAGCTTGTTCCTCAAATAAAATTGGAATTAAGACCATGCTTCCTCTAGATGTCTTACTCCCTTTACCAGAGGTCAAGAGAAATACGTACGATGGGACTATGTTTAAATTTCATCTTGACCCTTTATCAATGGGTTCAAAAGGGAACCCCCCCAAAATTTCTTATACCCAAAACACATCCTTGCTACCATCTATGCTGATTCCAGCAGGATTAATCTCATTATCCCCTTTATCTTTACAATGTTATCATAAAAAGCCAAATTCCCAGGATATAATCCACTAGGAGAGGCAGTCACATCTCCTAATTCTTTCCTAAACCTCCACTCCAACTCTGAAAACTCTCCTACAATGTCCTCTGGAATTAAACATCAATCATCATCAAAACCCCCTATCTTAATATTTCTGAATGTTTACTGCATTTCCTGGACCTAATGAAAAGCTGACTTTCCATCAGGTTACTTTTTCCTTTTCAAGAATTTCAAATCTTGAATGTTCTTTTCTTTCCTAAGTCTTTATAGTATTGGACTTGGCAGCTCTCCCTGTTCTCATTACCACTTCTACACCATTCTCCATATAACCTCCATGTTAGTAAATGCAGCACTCATTTTTAGTCTTCATCTCATGTCACCTCTCAGGTCCATTTTATGGAGTGAGTAACTTGCTTTTTCTCAACATACTTATTTTACTTGGAATTCAAGACATCATCCTTCCATAGGTTTTCTTCCAATGTCACTGGTCACTTGTTTTCCACTTCTTTTGACAATTATTTTTCTTCTCAAATATATCCTAATGTAGAAGAACCCTGGGGGTCTCTTCTCCATAAAGAGTCACATTTGTGGTGATTTTATTTATGCTGTACATTTTGTGTGTGTATGTGTGTGTGTGTGTGTGTGTGTGTGTGTGTGTGTGTATGCGCTCACATGCGCCTCCACATCAGATCTCTTTCCTGAATTCCAATCTCGTATATTCAATAATCTTCTCAATAGCTTCACTTGATTGTCTAATATATACTTCAAAGTTACCATATCCAATATTGAAATATTAATTTTACCTTCCAATCTTGCGCTATCATACAACTTTCCCTTTATCATTTGAAGGCAATTATATACTTACAGTTACTCAGTTAAGTATTTGTGGAGTCATTGATTCTTTCCTTTTATTCACACCCATATCTAAAATACCAGCAAGTGCTATTGGAACTGCCCTCAGAATATAACTAGAATCTGAGCACTTCTGAGCTCACCCACTGCTACCAACCTAGTTCCATCCTGCATCCTTTCTAGCATGGATTTCTCCTTTGCTTTCTTGCTATCTGTTCTCAAACTCAGCAGCTAGAATAATCTTTTTAAAACATAAGTCATATAATATCTGTCACTTCTCTGTTCAAAATCTTCCAATGGTTCCTCATTTTTCTCTGAGTAAAAGCTATATCCCTGATGGCTCCTACAACTTCTCTGACTTCATTTTGTGGATTTCTTCCACTTGTTAAAAACTAGGCACAACCAGAACCAGGGCTTTGCACTGTCTGTTCCATTTTCCTAGAAGTTCTTTCCCCAGATTGTCATATGGCCAATCCCCTCATTTTCTCAAATTATCCCCTCAATTAGTCCTAACTTGTTTCAAATGTAACCTGCTCCCCAATACCTGCTCTCCAAAACTCCTGATCCCCTTTGCCTTACTCCCATTTTTTTCTGTGCCATAACATTTGTCATCTTCTAACATACCATCTAACATTATGTATAATGTGTATTTCTTATTATCTGCCTCTTCTTCCCAGAAGGGTAAAGATTTTTGACATATTTATTGAAATACTAGTGGCCTGGTGCACGAAATTTGTGCACTGAAGGGGGGGCAGTGTCAGCCCAGTCTGGATCAGGCCTAAACAGGCACTCAGACATTCCTCTCATAATCCTGGACTGCTGGCTTCCAACTGCTCATCTGCCTGTCTTCCTGACTGCCCCTAACTGCTTCTGCCTGCCAGCCTGATCATCCCTAATTGCCCTCTCCTGCAGGCTTGATCACCCCCAACTGCCCTCCCTTGTAGGCCTGGTCCCTCCCAACTGCCCTCCCCTGCTGGCCTGATCACCCACAACTGCCCTCCCTTGCAGGCCTAATCTCTGCCAACTGCTCTCCCCTGCTGGCCTGGTGCAGGGGTGGGGGCCAGCTTGTTTGCCCTGAAGATTGTCTTGGATCAGGGTGCATGTTCCCTTGGGGTATGGGATAGCCTGGGTGAGGGACCTATGGTGGTTTGCAGGATGGCTACACACCCTGGTGACCCAAGCAGAGGCCCTGGTATCTGGAATTTATTTATCTTCTATAATTAAAACTTTGTAGCCTGGAGCGGAGTCAAGCCTTCTGCTTGCTCCATGGTAGCAGCCATTGAAACTTTGTGACCTGGGGCAGCCAGAGTTTGTGGAAAGCTTGGCTTTCTCCATTGCCAGGGGTAACCCAAGCCTCCCTCCTGCTCTCTCTGTAGCTGTAACCATCTTGGTTGGGTTAATTTGCATACTTGCTCCGATTGGCTGGTGGGCATGGCTGCTGAGTGTGGCTTGTTGGTGTAGCAGAGGTATGATCAATTTGCATATTACTCTTTTATTAAATAAGATTACAAGTCCTTAACACAATGTCTGCTATAGAGTATTTGCTCAATAAATAGCTCTTTAATTAGGTTAAATCTGATATCCCAAAAGAAATATAATAAAATGTCATATGTGGTTTCAGAAATGGGTAAATAGAATATTTCAGAGTCAAGGACAAAGGAAATTTTATTTCTCCTAGGAGCACCAAGTAAAGCTTTATGAAGAGGTAGAATAAGATGGGAGTTTAACAGGTAGGTAAGATTTTTTTTTAAGTATGATAATGGCAGAAGTATAATCCAGAATAAGAAAAAAGATTCATCAAATATTAGACAACAAAAAACACATCAAAGTGCATGCAGTGGAAATTATTTTTGGTCGGCTAGAATGTAGACTTTTAGAGTAGAAAAACTGAGATGTACAACTGGAAAAAATGGAATATAATCATAAGATCATGGATTTTAATGTTACAAGCAAAGTTAGGCAATATATGCAGCATGCTGCTAGTAAATGACTTTAAACAAAGAAAGGGCAAAATTGGATGGGGATGATGTATTGGAGTATAAAGAAAAGGGAAAAGACTATTCCATATAAGGAATGATGAAGTTCTTAACTAGGCAATACAAGGAGATTTTTACAACAAAGAAGTTATAAGCTTATATAGTCAGAGAAAGTAGAATTATGAGTTTTAGAGATTGAAAAAAATAATGAGAAAGGATAAGAAAAATGTAGATGGAAAGGTTTCTATTCTGAGTGACTGAGTACAAGAGAATATAAGATGGAAAAGATATATGAGAGAACTTTGATTTGGAATTATTTTTGAGAAACCCTGGAGACATATTTGGAAATGTGTTTGAGGCTTAGAAGAAAAGTTTAAACTGGAACTATATATTTTGATTTTGTGGTTCATGAGCATAATTATATAGTATCTGACCACTGAGTTCAGAATTTACAGAGAGAAGCACATCATAATAGAAATAAATATCTTGGAAATATTCAGAGTGGTAATGGGAGTGATGTCATAATGCACTTAAAGAAGAAGAGGAAGAAAATGGAAGCAGGAGAAAGATAAGAGTAGTCAGGGATAAAATGTCAGTGTTCCAGGTCTTTGGTAGTCAAATCTGAATGACAGGCTGTGAATGCTGAATGAAGGCTAGATCAAGATCATTAAAGTAGAAGACAGAAAAAAAAACTGGTGAGATCAGAGTGATCATGAGTCAGTAACATGAATGTGAAATATGAAAGAACAATGACAAAGGTCTGGGTGAAGAGAAAGACATATATACCCACAATGCATTAGGGTTCTGAATGCACAACACACCAAGCAAAATGATAGAAACATGTGGTTTATTTCTGTGCAATTATTTAAGTAGATTATATATAAAGATATCAGACAGCTTTTACATTTTCAGATTAATGATCTGACAAACATATTAAATGGCACTGCTCCAAATGGGCTACAGGGCCCTATAATATTAGGTACATGAGAAAATAATAAATTAGCTACCTTATGGAATCATAAAGAGCAATTACCATTAACTGGCCTTCTTTGATCACATTCAAAAGTCAAAGTTTTATCTCATAATGTTTTATTTATATGAAATAGCCTTTTTTAGTGGGACAGCAATAACTGATATAACTATGACTTGTGTAAATAAAACTTGATAGTGATTAATGGCTTCCATTGCATTCAGAATCTAGGTTCAATTTCTGCCTCTGGAGATAGAAGCATACAAATTCTACACAAGATGAAGCAACATCTTCATATTTATATTTTAGGATCTACTCAGATTTGTAGTTATAATTTAAAAATATTTCAACGGTTCTTCACATCTCTATATGTATTTTAAACAATTAGGTTCTTCTTCTGTACTTTTTAAAAATAAATCTTTCATCTTTGTTCTCTATAAAGTCATCGGCCAAGTTTGTATTATATCGTAAATCCATTTTCTTCCTTTTTAAAAAATCCTCACCCAAGAACATATTCATTGATTTTCAGAAAGAGAGAGAGAGAGACAGACAGACATACAGACAGACAAAGAGAGAAACACTGATTGGTTGCTTCTGTACATGCCTGATCAGAGCCGGGATTCAAACCTGCAACCTAGGTATATGCCCTGACCAGGAATTGAACCCACCACCTTTCAATGTACAGGACGATGTCTCCACCAACTGAGCTATGCCATATAAAGAATAAGTCCATTTTCTATTTTATGTATGCAGTACAACCATATGATTCCCTGTAACTATGAATGATGATTTTCAAGCTAAAGCTTGGAACTATCTCTCCAAAAGCATGTCTCAACATTAAATATTATGTCTCAACTTTAAAAAGTTAAAACACACAGGTTGTAGCAAATGTAATTAATGTTGCAAAGAAAGAATTAGACAGGAAAATAAATTATCTAAGTATAATTTTTGGCTGTCAAAAATGTTCAAACTGTGCAATAGAAAAACCCAGGTCCTTATGTTGTCATTTCTCTTCCCTCAATCTGTTAATCCAATCTGCTATCAGTCTTTAGCACTCAAGCCAATACTTAGACCTCAAATAAATGTATACAGAATTTTTAAAAAAACTTCTTTATGATTACTTTGCCTTCAAAACATAGAAAATGGGAGTTGCCAGTTGTCAAGTATGTTTATATAGCAAATGTTTTGTTTGCGAATATCTTGCCTTAAGAAGAGATGGGAGCTTTGAGTTGTCACATTGATTTTAGTGTTGAATATATTGCTTTAATAGGCATAGCTTGTATTTGTCAGCAATTGCTAATAAAAAATGTATCTATTTCTAGTGTGGCTGCATTTTATCTCACTAAGAAGTCAAAAGTTAATGAGTTGATAAACAATAAATCTCCCACTTATGGTAGTTGAAGTAGAAAAAAACATTCCAAGATAAAGCCTGTAAGCAGAAAAGAATTGCCCTAAAGGGCCTGGCCTGTTCTGTTGGTCTGAAGATTTTTGGAGAGCCAACATAACTCTCTCCACTTTCAATAAATGTTAGGACCATGACCACCATGTCAGATACAGACAAAATTACTGGCTGTCACATCCACTGCCATAGCATCTAGGTGCAGCCTCCTGGTCCCTGCCTAAAAATATTCTCATTTCTGCAGGGGAAATAGCAAAGTGGATGATCCCACTTTCAATTCTCTACATTAACATCCATACTACAATAGTACTACTACCATGTGAATAGCTTTACTCAAATAGTGAGAAAAGTGATACTTGAAATTGCCTTAACCCCTTGGTTTGGGGAAGTTAAAAGAAAAGAGGCTTCCACAACTGGAACATTCATTGGAGCACCTTACTCTCTAAATTCCTTGTCAGGACTGTGAAGTAATTTCTGATAGCACACCCAGCGAGGTCAGCAGTGCACTTAGTTTCCTGAGTCTAATGGATGATGAGTGAACATAGATATGCCCTGTGCTCCGCAAGAGGCTTCGTTCATGAGGCTCTGCAAGTGACAAGGACCAACTTCAGAAGTTGCAAAAATCACTCTGACATTTGGTGAGGCTTGTCTGGAGGTTGCCCTGACTCTTATTTATGGGTTGGCGTCACATTCTGAGAGTGAAGCATTCCATTTTCACAATTAACCAGGCGAAGTGCAACTCCAATGACAAACTTATCTCAGTAACAATATTTTGTATTAATCTCTCCCACTACTTTGCCTAAAGTTAGAAATCATGTTCAAATGAGAATTTAATATTTTTTCTGCACACAAAAAATGAAAATAAAGTATTTGTATATCTTTCAAGGGTAGAGAACATAATGTTTCATGTCTGAAAAGTATTTCATTACATGGCAGAGTTATTAATCTTGCTTGCTTCTTCACCCAACTTCAGAGATCAGGCATCCTGTCTGTTGCTTTCATTATAATGTGCTCTTCAACAGCGAGCCAAAGATAGATGTCAAGCTTGAAGAAGAGGTTCATTTAACTTCATGTACTTTTCAGGGAAAGCCTCTGATGATTGTAAGATGTCATCAGAATTAATTACCAAATGGATGGATGAATTTTAAAATTAGGTTATAATTCATTGACCAATTTTTGTTCACCATTCTTTAATTATGATGAGCCTATTCCATCTTAGATCAACATTCTTCTTTCTCCTTAATTGATCTCTTGTCATCCTTGGACAAAAATTCATTTGTTAGTGCAGGAAGCAAAGTTAAACAAGGAACTTACAGATGTTGAAGGATTTTTGTCTCATAAGAAACATGCCATGCAGAGTGCTTGCAATGGATAGGAACAGATAACACACACACACACATACACACACACACACACACACAAACACAAACACACACACACACACCATGTTTGGAATATTTTAACAGGATTGATATTCAAAATATCTAACTAGTACAGCATGAATCTAACCATCAGAATGAATGAAAAGCTTAATCAGAATGAACATTGCTTCCTACTGATCATATTAACATATTTCAAATATTACCTTTGAAAAATGTAATTTGCTCTCCTCATCCTTATTTTACTTTAAAATTAAAATGTTATTTATAATTCTCAAGTCTGATTCTAAAACTCTGTATTATTCATTGATATTTGCAGTGTAAACTTGGAGTTACAACTTTAAATGCTACAGGGGCAAGTCAGAAATAAAAAGCCAGGAAGTGCATAAGAGAGTTGGGAATGGCAAAGTATATGATGTGAAAGTGTATTTCTCAACCAAAAATATTTAAATTCAATCCTATTCAGGTCCAAACTAATGAGCATGCATAGTCCAATGAATATCTCCAAATGCTCTAATGTTTTCCAAAATAACCAAGTACTTGTGAAATGCATTGCATTCCTCATGATGGACTATATCATTATGTCAAGGAAGTGGAATCATTTACAATAAAAAATAAATAAAAATCAAAGATAAAAGATCCTAATATATCTCCTAGATTATAAACTGGGAGATTATGGGGCATGTCGTATATCATCCTTATGCCTACCATGCTATTCTTCATTCTATATACAGTGGTACCTGTAGATACGAGTTTAATTCATTCCGTAACCTTGCTCCTATATCAAGTTGCTCATATCTCAAAGCAAATTTCCCCATTGAAATCAATTGAAATGCCATTAATCTGTTCCAGCCCCCAAAATGCCACCACAGTTGTTCTTGTTACGTGTTTTTGAATAAGAAAAATGTATTTATAAATGACGAATATTGTATAAAAACATAATAAAAGAGAATGTAAAAGAATAAACTGGTTTTATAAAGTGTATTTACTTACCCGTTACACTCTTAATGCTACACTTTATCGCTAAACTTAATGTAACTTAACTAATCTTCACTGAACTTAATTGCTACTGGTCTTTGCATTTTTGGCCGATTTCAAAAAAAAAACGTGTCCAATGAGGTTTGCCTCTTCCTCCCTTTCAGAATATTTCTGAAATGGGTGAGGCAAGTTTCATTGAACAGTTCCGATGCACGACCAGTAGCAACTTTTTCAGGGTGTTTCTTTTCCACGAAGTGTGACACCCTCTCTCACATTCCTAAGATCTCCTTTACCTCACTTGTACAGATCTCCTCCACCTCTGGCTCCTCCTCGAAACCAATTTCTTGGAGAACCTCCGCATGTTACTGAGACTGCAACTCTTGTAACTCCTCTGTGGTGAGTTCCAGAGAGTGCTCCTTGACTAGCTCATTCACATCTCTCTCATCCACCTCCAGGCTCATGGATTTTCCCAGAGACACTATCTCCTCCTCCACTGGTACCTCGGGTTCAAATCCTTCGAAGGTCCTTTCGGCTACGGCCTCAGGCCACAGCTTCTTCCATGCAGAGGTCAAAGTCCTCGTTGTAGCACCCAGCCAGGCCTGATCAATAATTCTGAGGCATATCACGATGTTAAAGTGGTTCTTCCAGAACTCTCGAAGGGTGAGGTTTGTGTTCTCCATCACCTCAAAGCAGCACCAGAACAGGTGCTTGATGTACAGCTTTTTAAAATTAGAAATCACCTCCTGATCCATGGGCTGCAGGATAGGAGTGGTGTTGGGAGGTAGGTAGACAACCTTTATAAACTTGAACTCTTCGAGGAGTTCATCTTCGAGGTTCAGTGGGTGAGCAGGAGCATTGTGGAGGATGAGGAGGGCTTGCATGGTTAGGTTGTTTTCCTGTAGATATTTCTTAACAGAAGGGCCAGAAACCAGGTTTACCCACTCCAAAGAACTGCCTGGTGACCCATGCCTTCGGGTTTGCCCTCTACAAACTTGCAGTTTATCTTTTAAAATCTTATGTGACTTAAAGACTCTGGGGTTTTCTGAATGGTATAGAGCAGAGGCTTGATCTTGCAGTCGCCACTCACATTGGCGCACAGTGCGAAAGTTAGCCTATCCTTCATGGGTTTGTGGCCTGGCATCGCCTTCTCCTCTGCTGTTATATAAGTCCTATTCGGCATCTTCTTCCAGAAAAACCCTGTCTCATCACAGTTGAAGACTTGCTGGGGGATATATCCTTCGGCTTCTATCAGTTCGGAAAAAGTTTTGAGGTAATCCTCAGCTGCCTTCACATCCGAACTTGCTGCCTCACCCAGGCCTGACAATGGAGTGAATGCAGGACCTTTTCCTGAAGTTATCAAACGAGCCTCTACTGGCTTTAAATGAGTCTTTCGATGCTTCGTCCATGGAAGTGCGTGGTGTCTGCTCCAGCAAATCACCATAAATCGCTCGCGCCTTCTGGCATATGATGCCCTGTGTTAATGTATCTCCTTTAAGCTGCTTCTCCGTTACCCACACCATCAGTAGATTCTCCATCTTTTCATGGAGAGAGCTACGGAGCTTAGAAATTATTGTAATGCCTTTAGCTGGCGTTATACCCTTTATCGACTCCTTCTGTTTAAGCACAGTGCATATCGTTGAAGTACTACGCCCGTATTGCCTCGCCAAGTCAGCCACTCGCACACCTTGCTCATATTTTTCTATGATTTCACGCTTTAATTCAATAGACCTCATCCTCTTCTGAGCACTGACCTTTCCCCTCGCTTTCTTTGGACCCATGGTTATAAAAAGAAATGTGAAAAATTATGTAAATGCACAAAAGATGCTTCGACAACAAGGTAAACAAGCACACTGACTGAGGCCTGGGAAACTATGAGATGCTCGAGTCGCGGTAAACTGGTGGGTCGTGTGCAGCCCGACGATCCGCGCGATTACTCGTATCTCAAATGTTGCTCGAATTTCAAAGCAAAAAATTGCTCACTCGACACTCATATCTCAAAAATCTCGTATGTTAGGGCACTCGTATCTCGAGGTACCACTGTATTATCAATGCAGAATGAATATACATCTTTTCTGTTTGTTCTTTAACTATTTTTAACATAAGGTTTTAATTTTTCTAAGCAAATGATTATAAAGTAGAAATAGCAAACCAGAGAGGGTCGGACAAGCATTGCCACCATTTGCCCACTATTCAGATATCACTAATGATATGTACACATAAGGAATTGTTTGACATTGAAACTGGGACTCAAAGCTATCGGACATTAAAATTTCTTTTGCTCTTGGGGGTTTATTTCTAGCCTACAGGGGAAAGATGTTTTTAAAGACAAGAATCGGGGGTAAGGGGGAAGCAGATGCAGAGGCAAAGAAGCAATGAACAGACTGTCATGCTACAGTGGGAAAGCAGGGGAGGTTGGGGGGAGGGGTCTATAGGAGATCAACCCAAGGACTTGTATGCATGTGTGTGTA